>VYYI01003652.1:0-11758 GCA_021029175.1 Bilobella aurantiaca
TTGGAGAAATGACTTTCTGACTATCTGTATAGATTTTACCCTTTAATAAGCTAATTCGTACAGTTTGAGATGGGCATTACTGCAAGGATGTAGGAGGAAATTAATCAACAACATGGGGTGGGAGTAATTGAAATGAGCCTGTCAGCCGGATAATTCCTCTACCCTTGAAACTTATTCTTGAAAAAGAGCGGCGGACCAAAGCGACAGAGAGAGAGAGAGAGAGAGAGAGAACGATAGAGAAAAGAAAGGCAGGGATGCGATGCGAGGTTCAAGACTTATGGAAAAGGATGCTATACGGAAGAGTGGAGGCAGCAGGGGGTGAGGTGTGGGCTCCGAGGTGGGAAGATTCGGCGGAAAGGTAGGAAGGATATAGTGCCATTAGTAATGGGAATGGGAGTGCATAGAAGTGGAGGAGCGGCAGCAGAGGAGCACTCGCATCGTACACGGTAGCTGCCGTAAGGTGAAAGGCAAGTGATTATACTCCTGCCAGAGTGTACTAATTAAGTGAGCATTTGTTCCGCCTGAATTGAACGGGTTGACGGAAGGATTCCGTCTGAATAACTCACAGTTGTCCTGGCATCACAACCTCCCGTGAAAATTTAACGAGCAAAAAATTCACTATTCTCTCCTCACCCTTATTGTCTCCATCGTGGGGAAGTGATTCGGGGGAAAAAGACTTGCAAAAATTATTGTCACACCTTTTATTCCATTCTCTAAAGATCCACTTTACCTAACTACTACTACTACTACTACTACTACTACATCACCAGATCAGTGAGTTGGAGTTGTAGATGTTAGAGTTCTCTCAAAACTTACCCCCGCCGTCCTTAACCACCTACACTCAACAATTATATACTATGGTTATGCATTATGAATACGCACGTACTGTAATGATAAATACGAGACGGTGGGGTTAGAGTTGGAGGCACGAACATGCTTTCTACATCATTTTACCAAGTTCATACGTATCCGTTCTACCGCTATCCTCTAAATCCCAAATGACAATTAGTGCAGTGAAAAATATCAAGTTGGATGATGATGATGTTGAGATCTCTCTAAAAGTCCTATGATCTGCGCCGTCGCACCGTTCAACCCTATATACCTGCGTGGTAGAGGCATCTGAGAATGATGAGATGTCTTTTACGTGGCATACATATTGATAATAACCGAAGGACCAGGATGTTTCGTATGTTAACCCAAGATGTTAACCATCCGTCCCACACGCGCCGCCATTTGGTAATCATATGTATAAAGCTTACGACGGATGGATGAGCTTGGGAGAAAAACTCTCTTCTGAAATTATTCAAGCAGGTTCCTCATTTATTTCCTCACCCAAGATGATGATAAATACATCATGTATATGTATATATATATATATATATGTATGCATACATATATGTATGTGTGTACGTGTGTACATGTACAAGGCAATCAAAAATATATTGTGTTTAAGCGCTCTTCCTTCCGCACGCACACACGTCTCTTTCATGATCGCACATGAGCAGACATACACGGGATGTACATACAAATACCATTTTATCGTTACAACCATCATCACCATCATCATCATCATCATCACCATCATTTACAATACATTTGAGAAGTGAAAAGAACAAAAAAACAGAGGAAAAGATGGTGCCCCCACCATCTTTTTCTTACACTTTCAGATGAAGCCTTCATCTCATTACAAGGTAAATTATTTGGATGTACTATATTCGCTGTAGACTTTGAGCTATGTTAATGAAGGAGGACGTTCCAGCCAACCGGCTGTCTCATCTTCTACCCAAAAAGTCTAGGGGGATATGTGGTCGTCTACTAATAACAAATCTGATCAAGACATTCACAGGGTACTTGAGAATAGTATTTTTTACACGTAGTAACGGAGCCATATTCTTCTCCGTCAGCATTCTATAATATGGGAGATTTTCCAACATAACGGCAGATACATAATGGTTCTCATAGTGTGTGGATTCCAATAACAGCAGATGTATGCTGGTTCTCATGCTACGCGGGAGTAGCAATGGAAGTTGTACCGAAATTCCCCTTAAACGACTATATCATTATAATATAGACTTTACCTCATGTAAGGGAAGCACTGGGCTATAACTTTACACTTCAGTGCAGACACACACCCACACACTCAGCATCATACAAGCACACACAGCGGTGTGCAATCCCTGTCGCTAATAGCCGGAGCTATACATATACATATATACGTGTGCCCTGAGAGTGTAACAGAGCCTATGAACGTGGGAGGGTCTGAATTGTTGTATGAATGAATACCCCCAGATTAGAGGCATAATCCTTGTATGCTGTCTTTGTGTAAATGACAAATGCAGTTGAGAACTGTCAGGCGCGGGCTGTCCCTAACTTATAATAACTACAACCATTAAGATTATGGATACTAACTTTTGAGGATATCCAAAAACGGCTCGCTGTTCGTATGACTCAATTAGAGGCTCTAATGTACAACTGTCATGTATAAACGTGTGCTAAAGAGTCCTTAACACTGTGATAGTCTGTGTTTGTGTGTGGATAGGCTATAATATGTAGTAATGAGTACTGTCTGTACGGTCTCCATATCCTTTATTATCATTATCATCATCATCCTCATAATAATAAATAATGAATTTGATTAAACTGTTGATTATTATAGGTTATTAATATTATTACTAATCTTATTTTTTATTACAAGCTAGATATTTAGTAAAATTATTATTAATAAAATTGTATTTTTGAGTCCCCTACGAATTATGACTCAGGTGTGAAAAATAACTAGAGGAGAATGAGTTGGGGGGTGGGCCACCGCCGCCGCTGTGGTAGGACAGGAGTGGACCTGAAGCTCCACCTAATGATCCACTTCCTGAGACGCTCCCTCCGGCCAGGTACGCTGTCATATGCGGATAGAGGAGATGGTGGGTGGCGGCGGAGTAGGCTGAATTGGCCGTGCCGAAGGATCCCAGCCCCGCGGACGTGGGTGTGGGCACAGGTGGACTATTAACATCCATCCCAGGATTCTGCTTTTTCCACTTTGTCCGTCGATTTTGAAACCAGATCTTGACTTGAGTCTCCGTTAACGAGAGGGACAGAGCCAGGTTGAGCCGCTCACATACGGAAAGGTATCTCGTCGTCTTGAACTTGTTCTCCAGCGCCACCAACTGCTCGTATGTGAATGCTGTGCGGGCTCTTCGAGGTTTACCTGGAGCAAATAAGATATAGACAGATTGTGAAAATTTTGCCTTACTCCTACTGCCATTTATATGCTCATATTTCCAAATTCTCAGGTTTATATTTATCACATGCAGTTTCTTCTGCCATGGTCGATTTTTCGTGGTTCGATATTGGATCGCTCATGGGTAATACTTGGTGAATTTAAATTGTCATGCGCGGGTGCGATTTTGAGCCAGCGATTCGGAGTCAGGATGAACGATAATTGTCGTTCATCCGATAGTCAGGTTTGAGTGTAACAGATAGCTAATTAATATCAACAATTACTTTAGTAGAGCAAAGTCTCAAACTAATGATACGCAAAATCATAATAGAAAATCTTTGAACCTTAAAAAATGATTTTAATCGGTAATCATATAATGATTATACAAAATCATTGTGGTCAGATCACAAAATCATAAAAAAATAAAATCATAAAAAATTATTACAGTTAAAAATCAAAGAAAAGATACTATCTCGAAAATCATAAACAAATATTGAGCCAGAAAATCATAAACACAGATTATGACCCGAAAATCATAAACAACGATTACTTCCATAAAGTCATAAAATCTTAAATGGTAATGCTCAATTGAAATTCAAGTTATAAAATCAATAATTTTTATCTGACCCCATGAGGTGCCGTCACCAGTATGGTCGATTTCCATTTCATTTTAGAGACCACATAAATTTTGTGCGCGTTCGCATTAAATTTGGAGAATGATTTCCACATGCAATACCACAGATGAAAAATACTCGACCACTAGTCCGAGAAAATCCGAAAACATTGTTTTCCCCAATGGGTGAGCATTACGAGCTAAAATTGTCGCGCTACATAAAAGGACCTTTGCGTAGCCTGAGCAGATATGCTACTTCAGTTCCGCATCCTCCACTCTAGCAAGTTCATATTTACTTTGATGACAATGGTCGATATTCCATAAATTTTCCCTGAAAAACTCTTTGGAAGTCAGGCCAGTCTAAGTAATCTGCCCATCAGTGGAGTCGCAGTTATAAAATGGAATTGTGAATCCGACTCGCACATGTGAAGAGTAGTATTAAAATTATGCTCACCTGACTTGGTGTCACTGTTGGAATTTTTGGAAGACTTTTTCCTGTTCTTGGAATCCGTCTTGTCATTGGAAATGACATCATCCCCCGTAATTGAGTCTGAGGAATCCCTGAAATTGTCATCATCCAGGAGAAGGTCACAGGAGTTCTCCTCATCCCCAAAGCTGGTTTCACAGGGTGAGGTCAGGAGGTCAGAGTTCGGCGGTGTTGTTGTCGTTGAATCCGGGTCCGCATCTGTGGAAAGAAGAGAGCAATTCTATATTATGCTATTCAAAAGGCTCTCGTAGTACGTTTAGCATATGCACAAACTCGCGCATTTAGGGAGCATTAGAGTAGCGGCTTGAGCGGAGCATGTACGGGGCGCGGAGTGATCGTGAGGGGGGAATCCCTCTGGGACGTCATTCAAAGGCTGACATGCCATGCCATGCCGGAGTCGTCGCTGTGAAACGCAATCAGAGAAAATTTTGTTTGCTTCCCATCTTTGTATTTTTAATTTTATTTAAAATGTTTAAAGAGAAAAACTCGTTGGGGCTAAAGGGATTCTTATATGGTGCGTTGAGGACGAGGATGATGACGACGACGACGTCGTTCCCGTCCGTCCCTCTACGCGCGCCTCATGTAAATTTACTGTCTATACTATTTCCACGTGCAAACACTAAGAAGAAGAAGCTCTCTTGTCCCCATCGGAGAACAGCGCCTAGGATCTTCAGGATCCACTTATCCCGAGACCCCGCCGCCGGAATGAAATACATTAAGCTCTACCTACAACCAACCCAATCTGACAAAATGTCCTCCAGATTTTCGAGTTCACTTTCCCCATTCATCACCCAGCATCACATCAACTATGCACACATGACATTTCCTCAAACACCGGGAAAATTCCCACTGTCAACAAATACTTAGAAGGGGGCTGGAGCCGCTTATATAGACTTACCGTGTTCTTAGGAGCACGCTATATACTTTTCCTCTGCCCATTCTTGCTCTCCATGTTTTCCCATTATGAAGATTATTTTTATTATCATTACTATTATTATAGTATTACCATACCTCATCTGCCAAGAATGCGGGAGTCTATACAAAATCTACGACTTCCTTCAGTTCTAAGCCTGTATTAACTTCCGCCAGCGCTATTCGCGGGGAAAACTGGAAATATATGGGGCTGCGCCGATAACCAACCCCCTGGAAAATACGGATAGAATGGCTTCACCTCTATTCACTCCACCAGTTTCATAATGAATCTTGTAAATATACTTATCTAGAATTGACTTTAATCCTCAAAAATATCTGTTCAAACTTTTCTGGTGGAGACTGACAGCCGCACATGATTGATTCTAAAAACTTGCTCACATTTACCATGGTTTTTTAAAAAACACCTCTCAAAATCACCCCATTTTATCACATTCAAAAACCCTTGGTTTCATAATGAACCCCTCAAAATTCCTTGCATGAAGCGAATTCGTGGAAGTTTAGAATTATTTTCACAAGAAAAATTCATATAGTAGATATTGGAAGTCTGTAAAGATAGCCTGCATACAACTTATACGCAAATAAAAATGCCGGGATGATAAATCAGGAGTAAACCAATACAAAATTTCCTACAGCATCCTCTGTCAAGTACACAGAGAGGGGAGTGGTCCAGGCTTGGACGAATGTGCCCAGCCATTAAGTTGTTGGAATCATGTTGTGATTTCGGGATCGGAGGTTAATTGCCGTTTAAGCCGGAGGATGATGGAAGGGATGGTGACGAGGGCGAAAAAAATGGAGGCAGATGCTCCGGGAATGCCTTATGTGTGTGTGTGTGACATGAATCTGATAGCCGTATATAAAACAGAATACCACTATAGTAGTCAACACACAGATGTGCCCCCGCTCTCTCACGAGGGAGACAACAAGGTGGGATGACAGAGAGAGACACCGAGAAGTTGACGTACCGTGGACATCTTTGAAAGCGAAGCGAAAGTTTGATGTTTGTTGATGTGTGGAGAGGAGCTCAGGTGGAAATAAGTTTTTTGACACTGCTGCCAACCCCGTGGTTTTTCCAGTAAATTTATTAGGGTCTAGAATATTTTCCACAGAGAATGCTAGTTTCCTCATAGGGTTCGCTATGACACCACCACCACCACCGCTGTCAAGACGTGTCACTGTACTGCCACTACCACCAACACTACCGGTAGGGAGGGAGGCAATAATGCCGGCCGGGGCCACGTTAATCTGTTGATGATTGTGATGCTGATGTTGTTGTTGTTGTTGATGGTGATGATTAAGGTGATGATTGTTATTCGCACCCATGCACGTGGCGAGACTGTTATTATTATTATTGTTGTTGTTATTATTGCTCAAATCCACTGGTTTCGTCAGTTCCGATGAGGTGGATAGTTCCATCGGCTCCTCGCTCGTATCCCTGACCATAGGAGGGCCCTTATCACTTTTCACACCACAGTCCTCCTCGTCCGATAAGGACACCGGTACACCCTCCATCTTAATCATGAGTTGCTGTAACTTTTTTATCCTTTCAGTAGTATGTGTGTTTTTTAAAAAAAAAACTTAGTAGGGATGAAGTTAATTGTGAACGAACTGGCCCTTCCCACCGACCATAATGTCACACTCCTGGGCTCACGAGCACTTGAAGGTAACCTTTCCGCTGTGACATACACACGCACATACCGGAGGAAGAGCTTTTTTATTCTCAACTCTGAACACCCTCAATGTTGACTGGAAAGTGAGGGGGAGGCTCACTCTCAGCTGGCGGCGCGATCCGTTCTTCTACACTCGTCACGCTCCCCTCCAGTCGCCTACTGCGACGTATTGGACACTCTATAACGGAGACACTGGGGCAAGTTAAGATTCCTCCGCAGGACCCTGATGATGACGACGACGACGGAGCTGATGATGATGCGCGGCGGGAGGGAAGAATGACAAGATGACAAGTTTTGACAAGACAAGCGGGAATGACATCAAGTTTCAAGTGTGAACTTGGTATTTATACAAATGAATGGAATGAGGATAGTAGTAGAAGATTTTTCTCCGCACGGGAGTGAGAGTGTGATGTGAATGTAGCTGCTGTATATGTGTGTGTGAGAGTTGTTGGGGGGTAGGAATAGGAAAAGAGCGTATGTAGACCACTGTGGACATATATAGTGCACCAGATTATGTGTGTGCGCTCCACGCTACGGGATGTAAAAGTGGGGGAGCGAGAGAGCAGGAGTGGTATAGCAGTAGTGGTAGTAGTAGTAATTTTTCGACTTTCTTTCGCCGCGTTTTTGTTCCCATTGATGATCGTGCCGGATAGGAGGAGATTCTTGTTCGGCTCCCGGCCAACCCTGCACATTCCTCCTGCTCTACGGCCTGCCATGCTCAGTCCCACAGTCGGCCCGACCTACTCGTTTATTGCTTACTTCCCTCTCATCCAATTATTATCCATAGGCTTCTAATGGGATTCATAGTTCCTCCCTGGGTAGCTATATGTACAGGATTTAGATACATTTTACGCGTATACACCTGGCCACCGGCTATTTCCCAACAAATGCCCCTCACCACACATCATCACCATCATCATCGTCGCCAACATCTCCCACAGAGTCTAAAAAAACCTATCCTTTTCCCCTGGAGCAGAGCCCCGATGAGTCGTTAGAAAATAGTACCCCATAACGGGCCTCGCCGCGGTGGTGATGACTAGGATGACGGTCATGCTACAATAATGATATTTGGGAATTGGGCCCATGTCCATATACTGTCAAGCGGATTGCTCAGTTTTGATTCCATTATCACGGTATCTCACCCTATTCCACCAACAACCATATGCTTTAGGCTCGCTCACATTTAAAGGAGGTGAGGAGAGTGTTAAATATTATATTTTTCCATTAAAATATAATATTGCGTAAAATAGAATATATAACATTGGTCTCCATTGTGAGATGACGCGTCGTCCTGTGCTGGACACAACAGAGACGGAGGAAATGCAGGGCCTGAAACTGGACTAACGTAAGTGATTGGCGGAGTTGATATAATTGAAATCGTGTGTGTGGTTAAGAGTCAGGATATGAGTAGAGAGTGATAGAAGATAAGGTTCAAGAATTCGTGGCGAGACGAGGATGCGGCATCGGTAGCGGAGGAGATGAGAGAGAGAGAGTATAGTATAATCGCACGGACTCCAGGGGCGTGGATAAGTGGTGGAGATGGCGGGGCGAGAGAGGCTTTGAGATCGAAATCCAATTAATGTTGAATGATTGAGATGCAAATAAGCGAGTTTAAGGTCTATTGACCTCTAATTCGCGTGAAATTTAACGGAGGCATTTACCCACACACTCTGAAATGGGGATTTTTCTGGTGTGCAAACGCGATTAAATAGTGGGAGCAAGAGAAAGGCGCTCATCCATGGAATAAAGTCATTTTGGGATAAATAGAATTGGAATTGGACAAGGGAGCGATGTAGCGTGGATGTGAGTGTGCGAGTGTGTGTGTGGGTGTGTGCATTTGTGTCTATGCGTACGTCTGCGGCATAATACTGGGATTATTCGATCTCCACCACCGGGACCATAATAGACGCGGATTTATATATGTGCACACGGCGTACACATACACTCACACTCATGCGTTCTTTCAAATATATATATATATATATATATGTATGTATATATATATATAACTATGTATATGTCTGCGTATACATGTGTGACTGGCTACTTCTGAAAGGGAAGGACCACGAGCTTCCATATCTAGGGACTGATTGTATGGATGTGAGCGGGCGTTTATTGTGTGCAGGGTCTTTTGGGTGCCCCTGTGTGTATGAGTTGGGTGTATGTGTGTGTGTGTATGATCTGGATGTAAGTGTGCATGAGGTTTGGCATATGTGCGGTCCTGTGTGTATTCAGTGTCTCTCGGCGAGTGTATCTCTGAAAGGATACGAGGGCAGGAGGGAATAAATGGCCGGGGCAGGTACTGGCGATGGCTCAGAAGCGAATAACGGAGGAGGAGAGAGAGAGAGAGCGAGGAATGCAGAGCTGTGAAAGAAGTGATTGACAACGGCTCAGCCATGAGCATTTGTTTCTAATTAAAACGTCAGACGTGTTTTCAGTACTGAATTGCTCCCTAGATTCCCCGCTCTCAGCCTCTAATTTTTTTTTCTATTCTGAACAGTTACCTCCATCCCTCGTCAGCTTGTCACTCTCAGTTCAATTACTTAGTGAGCGAAAATTAATTACCTAAGGAGAAGTGAATGTGTGTTCGGGTGGTGAAATGCAGGGGACCGTCATGATGATGATCATCATCATCCTCATCATCATCCTTCTCCTCATCATCATCTTCCTTCCTCCTCTTCTTCTCTCCATCTCTCAACCTCCTCCTCCTTCTTCTCTCACACTACTCCTCCTCGCCTCCATGAGCATCATGGAGTTAGGGACCGGAGATGATTAGTAGACCTATTTGCCTTTTATTACTATTATTTTTTCTCAAAAAAACTTTCTTGGTCCCTTGCCTAAACTTTTCGCTAAAATTAGATATGCACAATTCAGAAAGTTAATTTCCTGTACTGGAAATTAGACAGGGGCCTTATTACATGGTTGAAATAACCGTTTTTTTCCTTCTCGCTCTCTCTCTCTCCCTTTCCGTCCCACTCAAAACTTTGCGCTTTATTAGATGACTTCAGCTCTCGCCCCAAACGAATTTTCATTCCCCATAATTACCTAACTTGATCTCCCACTTCCCACCTCTCTCCTCCACGCCACGTCTATCGGGCACGATCTACTACACGGGAATGCTGTCTACATATACTGTATGCATGAGTATTATATAAGTATATGCATATGCTTATACTGCAACAAGCCAACATCCAATCTTAGTCCTCTTAACCCTCTACTCTTCCACTCTCAGTCGTCGACTTGACTCTTTCCATTCTGCTCCGGGTAGTGATAATAATGGATGTACGGTGGACATTATGTGTGTACCTAAGTAAATATGTATATTATATGTGTGTACCTTCGCCTTTCCTTGTTCCCACATATACTGTTCCTTCCATCCATAACTGCTCACAGTCACATTCATAAAACATCATCTTCGCTCAAACACTTCCAAATCTCCAAGTTCCAGCAGAGATTTTGGCTCATTCCCTGTTCAACTATTGTTTCATGGCTAGATTTCTCTATACTCTCATCGTTTACGAGACGACGGCAGCGGTTGTGAGAAAACTTGTAGTGGGTAACATTCCCACAGAGACTTTCTCCATTCATCTGACGAGGGTAAGCTGGAGAGTGGGAGAGTTAGACAGAGAGAGAGAAAAAGTCAAGAGCTTCACGGCCAAGGACTATCCCATCTAGCCATCTGATCCCCTCACGAGGGATGCTTAGCGTTCCACAACAAATTGGACCGACAAATTACTCGGTTTTTCAAGACAAATGATTATGGTGTAATGCCAAGGAAGTCAGGAAAAAGCATGAAGCCCTACTGCTCCTCCTGCTGCCATTTCCTACCCACTATTATACACTACACCCGAATCATTAGGGGTAAAAGAGGCCCATCCTTCGTCCAACTCCTTCATGCCAGATTTAGATCATATCACCGAAACACGATCTACAGCCCATATTCCCATTGACATTTTATCGCATTCCTTCCTAATTATTTCCTGTTCACTCGTCTTAATATCCCATTACGAACTTTACTTAAGTTCGTCTCAGTCACTACTAATACGTATTACTTGTCTATCCTAGCTCAGCCCTTCTCCCCCTTCCATATATGGGGCCAAACCCGTGTACAACAGACGGCCCATTACTAGCTCAATGTATTTTAGCTTATTTGTAAACGGAGGAGGACTCCGCGGGCCTTTAAAGCACGCTCGCCCGAACATCAGCCTCAAGTATATATCATGTACCCACTGCTCATTTAGTATACTTATACTTTCGGATTTTTTGCTCTAAATCTATCTTTGTGCCGACAGCTCTATACGTCCATTCAGTTACAAAAGTACACTACACTGTGAGGCCTCAAGGTTCATGCTGAGCACCGGTTCATCACATGAATGCGACAGATCCATGTGGAGTGGAGCTATAACTTGACTTGACGGTGAGATGTGTATCTATGCATGCATGTGTAGAAGGATGCGGGATGCGGGTGGTCGAAGTGGATGTGAAACTACTGTGCTGACATGTTTTGGTGGAGAAATCTACTAAGGCGAGTAATATTCAGGGCATTGGATTCTCCCGTTGGGCGGCAATTGGTCGGGGGAAAGCGCGGGTAGAACATGGTTATTTAAATTCTGATTGATTCTATCGATCAGGTGAAGCTGTTGTCAAAGGATGCCCTTGTTAACGAAGGGCACCAATTGTTGAGGATGTAAAAAGTGTGTAGGTTCATTCCTGCTAGGTATCAAACTGTCCCTGTTTCAAACCTTGGAAGTAGTAGAGAATTCCTGGAGAATTTGATCTTTTAGTAACTTGTGCCAGTTCAATTTGGTGAATGTAATGTGACATTGCTATTGTTTACAGGGGAACAG
>VYYI01003653.1:0-11758 GCA_021029175.1 Bilobella aurantiaca
AGTTGCATCGTTTTAATTCACCTCGAAGTATTACTTTTTGTCTTAGCTTGCCCCAACTCCAAATATTTTAATTTTCTTTATTTTGTAAATGGCGGGAACAATTTGAGATAAATATACGACAAAAATGCGACAGAGATCGGCATTCATTTCATGGCTCCAGGAAATCCATGTCATGAAATGATAACCTAAAGCTCAACGACATAATCATTGTTCCTATATATCGTTCCCATATCATTTCTGAGTATGTAAAAACTATTTTTTGAGTTAAATTAATTACAACTAAAAGAATTACTGATTTTAATTGCGATTAAGTGGATATTTAGCTTGTAGAGGTATATCCTCGATGCCGAGCTCTGGTGAAGTGCTTAAGAATCTGTAAAAGGTAGGGCATTTTTTGAGTGTTTTTGAGTGGCCTTTTCTTTCTTTTGCATTTTTTCTTCACTCTTTCGACGTCCTTCGTTTCGTCTTCTTCAATCACCTTCTCGCTCTTTTTTTGTTGTTATGTAATCAATTGAAGTTACTGGATTATTTACAAAGTCAATTAGCCATTGATACGTCTCTTGCTATTCTCGAAGGGTGAGCCAAACGTTTGGCAATTACTTGCAAAATCTACCGGTAGCAGGTACGGCACATCAAGATGCCCTCTTCGGACTACGATAATTTGACAGACACGGAGCTCCGCAGGAGACTCACTGCCGTAGGCTTGGATTTACCGATATCAATTAACCGGGATTTCCTTGTTCGGAAGCTCCAGCAAGCAGAGGAAGGTAGTCGAAACAATGTTGGAAGCAATGGAACACCGACAAGCAAGAAGAGATTGTCTTTACACAGTAAGGAAAATAAGGTAAACCGATTGTATGTGTGTATCAGCAATTAACAGTATTTTCTTTTGATGTAGCACCAACACCAACAGCACAAGTACCAAACAGGCGACTCGCCCGAAACTCAATCGCAGTAAATCAGAATCATCAACCTCCGCCAGCACCAATGACACCATCGCGAACTCAACCATCAGCTTCAGTAACCCCGCCACGCCTTCGTAAACAGACGCCACCGAGACAAGTGACCAAACCGATGATTCCAACCTCCCAGTCGAATTCGCCGACATCCCTGCCACAAGTAAAGCCGACGGCAAATCAGCAGAGCCGGGGAAAGATTCCATTTACTAACAAATATGTCAATGTGGAGGAAAGCGATGAAGATCACTCGGAAGAGGAGCGTGAGACTGTTCAACCTCGCGTTCCATTTACCTCATCCGTATCCTCGCGGAATTCGACCTCTTTTCAAGTTCAGACAACGTTAAGGAAACCGGTTGTACCTCCAGCAGCATCAAATTCGAACTACATGAAACTTTTCAACGACCAGGGTGACACAGTTAGCAGGAACAGGCTGAGCTACAGCAGAATTACTACGAAAAGTAGTGGAAAATTCAGTTCGGATGATGATGACTCTGACGAGGGGGCCAGTACCTTTCGACCTAAACGAGCAGCTCTCCCGTCAATTTGGTTTAAGGCCAAGGACTATGTTACAAATAATGTTCCAAATGTAGTTCTGACGGTTACAATTACCTTCTTCTTGATGATGGTTGCAATCTACTTATTTAATAAATTTCAAAACTCTTCTACTGACCCATTGGTGGTTATAGACAGCCAAGGAAAGAAATTGGACACTTACTTACCAATTTGCCGACCGGATGTCACTGAGGACAGCGTAAATCAAAATTAATTACCACCTTATTCCATTGGTAAAAGTTTTTGATGATTGTTTTTATTTTTGTTTCTAGGCTTGTATTCCGGTAGACAACATACCGGATACGAAGAGGCTTTTTCACGAATTGAGGGAGGAATTAAATGAAAGGCGACGAATGATTGACTGCAAGAGTCCTGATGATGATCTAGCGGCCGACTATTTAAGTTTCGCCAAAACGAAATCTTTACTTTACCGACTGAGTTCTCTGGTAAGTTGTTAATTAATAATTAATGTTAAGGTCAACCCAGATAGCTCTTATTTAATTAGTCTGATATTATATTTTTTAATTTAGAACAAGCCAAGAATTGACGCAATTTTCGAACATTTGTTGTACTTTATCATTGAAAATCCGAAATTCGGTTTAACTGTTGAGACTGAGTTGTCAAATGGAACAAGGACACAATTGAGTAAAGTTGACGAAATTACCCATGCTGACGCCGAACTTTACGTTACCACGACCAGCGTTGATAGAGCTTGGTACTGCTCTCTTTTTAAAACTATTTGGAATACAATCTCATATGCGTCGTTGATTCTCGTTGGTAAGTTTTCATAGTTTTAATTATTACCGTTTTTAATTACTAGAAAAGAAAGTACTTTATTCTAAAATAAAAAATGTCTCTTTGCAGTTGCATTTATAATTATTGGAGCATACCAGATCTATGTAACAATTCAGAACTATAGAATGGAAAGCAAGCGACAGTTGTTTTCAATGGTTGAAGACATCCTAAGTTTGTTACAAGAGCATCATGAGAATTCGCAGTAAGTGTTGCTACTTCACAAATTTTTTGGGGTTCAGAAATAATGAAAAAGGATTAAAAATTTACGCAATGTTGCAGGAATGAAGATCGAGAACCGCTGGCAATTCATCATCTTCGTGATAACCTAATTCAACCATCAGAGCGAACCCCAGAGAAAATGAAAATTTGGTCGGATGCTATTGAATACATTCTGAGTAATGAGTCCCGTGTTCGCGAAGAAATGCATCATATCCGTGGAGAAGAGTACCGTGTCCTCAAATGGTTACCCACTATGTCACCAAAACGATCCATTTCTCCTGGAAGTTCCAGTGGATGGCAGGGCCAGGCATTCGAGATCGTTGATGGAAGTCCGAACTCTCTTCCTCTCAAGATTCCGACCAACTGCTTGAAGGTTCGACACATGTTTGATAGCACAAGGTATTGATATGTTGCCGTTTGTACTCAAATTGCAATTTAAACTTTTAATTAGAAGCTTAATTGAATATATTTTGTCTTTTTCTAGCCCACTCACCGCGGAACTCAAAACCAAAATTGAAGCCTCTCTAGAAACCAAAGCAGAAATTAAGTTGAAGCATATTGGTTATGATAATCACAATGACTCCTGCGTCTATATCAAATGTTTCAGTAAGGAAGATGCAAAGACCGCTTACGTCAATTTGCACGGTTGGTGGTACAACGGGAAATTGCTAAGCGTGAAATTCTTAAGAGAACAAAGATACGATACCCGGTTTCCCGAATCAGTTGGTAATTGAATTGGGAGTGGGAACTATTTACAATTAATTCTTCTAACGTCAATTATCATTGTTCAACTAACAATTATTTACAACAAACTCGTTTTAAGTGTAAGCAAATTATGTATGACTGAAGGAAGATTTGAACTAATTTTAATTATACAACCACCAACTTATTAACTCCCTTAACATTTTATCGTCTCCATGCTGGAGACCTTTTGTGAATTTAAACTGCCTTTTACTGTAATAAATTAATATTGTAACTTAATAAAAATGAAAGACATAATTAGTTTAGTTGAGACCTTTGACCCGACATTCTTGTAATGTTTGTAATATAATTAAAATAAAGAGTAGCAGCGCAATCAGAAATTCCCGGTTTTGTATTTATTGGAGTATAAAAGTTCAATTTGTTGGAATGAGTCCTGACACACAAGCAAAAACAAATATCCCAAATAGTATTTAATTATTGTTTAAATTAAAGTTGTTTCTCAAATTACTAATAAAAGGACAAAACAGAAGGTTTTGTACTCTGTAAAAAGGGGTTTAAAGTCCTTTAGATGCTCTTGCACCTCGTCGCCTCAACTTAAAGTCTAATTATTTCATACTCAAACACACACAGATGCACTCACGGTGAGAAAGTGAACGTTAATCTTCAGGGAGTTTAGACGCATGCTCTGGCTCAATCGTCGTCTCCACCGCTGGCCTCCTCTTCGTCACCTCCACTAGAGGTGTCGGCATGCTTCTCTTCGGCAGCCTTCTTCGCCGGTCGACCGCGTCCACGGCCGGTACCCTACGAAAGAAGACAACGAGATGCTCAATTAGTAATTGTTTAAGCTTGACACCCGATTGTCAAAGTTACCAAAAATACAACTACTCAATGTTAAATTACAGGTGACCTTACTTTCTTTGGACTGGCCGCTTTAGCAGCCTTCTTTGGCGATGCCTTCCTTTTCGTTTTAGCAGCGCCACCGGCTGCCTTTGAAGAAGCAGGTCGGCCACGTCCTCGCTTGGCTGCTGGCTGCTCATCGTCACCGCTGGCGTCATTGTCAGGGTCACGCGGTTTTGGCGGGTCAGCGGCCTTCTTTGGGGCAGCTGCTCCACCAGCTCCCTTTGGTGGACGACCACCTGAACAGACAGCAAATAATTTAATGTAATTGAGTACTTCAATAAAATTAGTTAACTGGAAAACGCGGACATTCAAATTGGACTTACGGCCTCGCTTTGGTGCTGCTGCAGAATCGGACATGTTTCTGGATTAAGTCCTAGAATAAATGGGAATAAATTAAGCGGTGATGGAGAGGTGCTTGAGTAATTAATTGTTCGTTGCAAAGTGAATTAAGTTACCTTGAATTAATTAGTTAATTGAAGAAGTGAAGAGCTGAATGATGAGAGGAAGTCAACGGACGACAAAGGTAGACTGGAGCCTTGCTTCGTTCATTGGAGGCGAAAGAAGAGACAGAGTGAATGAGCGGGAACCAATCAAAGAAAACAAGCCAACTTTACGCACCGGCACCAACACACTGTTGCCACTTTAACTCCACACTCCACTTCACTTAATTAACTTCACACTTTAATTAACATCAGATTTACAACTCACACTATTAACCCTACATATATGTAATATATTTTAAAAATTATTAACTCAAATTACCAATCGAATTCACTCCAATACTCATGAAAATCAAATTAACATTCTTGTGCCAAAATAATTTAATACACTTATAGCTAAATTAACTTAACATTACTTCTAAAACGTAAATTACCTTAAGCCCACTTTCGAAAAATAAAATAACGTATGGTAATACGGTAATTTTATGTTATACACTTGAAATTTAAATGTACTTGATTAACTTGAGATTTAAAATAACTTTATAAACTACGTTTGAGGAAGACAATGTCAATGTGTCTACTGATAACTTAAGAAGTGTTATTCTTATTTAATTTGAAAAAAAAAAACACATTTAGTGTAAGCAAACTTTTGAATCTGCTAACTTGTCGACTATTGAGGAGGATAGAGGGCTCCAGATTATACATAATTGTTAACATTTTGTTGTTTGTGCTTCCTTTTAGTATTTTTTCAACTTATGGACAACGGTGTTGAAATGGAAAAGGCAGCAGCGCCTAAATGCGGTTTGGTTTTTGACTCGGTGTATTTTGAGATGGTAGGGAGAAGAGTAAAGCGTCGCCAAGTATTATTTTTTGCTTGTTTGGAGGGCTTGGAGAAAGAGGAGCATTTGCGTTGAATTTGAATAAATAAAGGAGTCCCTTTCATTGATCCCTCACCATTTGAGGCGGGAACTTTCAAATTCAGCGTTTTCATAACCTTACTCACACAGACCTTTCGCCCACCTTTTTTTTTAATTAACTGACTCATTACTAATTAGTTAAAAGTATCCTCGCCTCTTGTGGTTTTGGAAATTAAGTACAAAATTAAATTAACTACAAAGGCCAAAATACGCCTCAAAAGATAAAGATACACATTATTTTCGACGTCTTTCTTTGATACTGGAAATTCATGATGAAACAAAGTTGGAGAGTACCTAGCGAGAGTTTAAAAAGCAACGGTTTAGAAATGGTTTACAAAATAAAGAGCATTCATGCTCATTTTTAATCAATTGAGTAATCAAATTGTTGTTGTGTTCAGTTACTTAACTATAATTAAAAGTAACTTTAATTACCTAAAGTGCATCTATTTACCTGGTTCTA
This sequence comes from Bilobella aurantiaca, assembly GCA_021029175.1. Taxonomy (NCBI): domain Eukaryota; kingdom Metazoa; phylum Arthropoda; class Collembola; order Poduromorpha; family Neanuridae; genus Bilobella; species Bilobella aurantiaca. The sequence continues at coordinate 5,945 of VYYI01003653.1, forward strand.
CAGCTTCTTAATTAAACAACAACTTTATAACAAAAACCGATATGATACCCACAAACAAACTAGTATTTCCAAACTTCTCGTGCTTTTAGAAATAAATTAATTTGAGCGGCGTTGAAGCATTACTATGCAATTTACTTTCCTAAACGTAATAAGCACACTTTAATCATTTATAAATCAAGCATTATCAAATCAGTAATTTTATTTCAAATGAAAATATACCATTTTTTATTTGAAATTTGATTGTAATTGTAATTAAATTGTAATTTAACAATTTACATTGACAATTGAACCGATATAATTTCTGACTTTAAATCATTTCAATTAATTAATTCACTAACCGAAAGCCTTTTACCAATAAGTGAACCAATTGCTAAACTTTCACTTCCGGTTTCACCACGCAAAAAACGCTCAGCCAAAAATGATCAATGACCAAAATACAGCAGAAGGGTTTATAAAGTGAAGATATTGATCTAGGTCATGTATCAGCCCACGGCCCTGCACATACGTTATTCAATTACTTCGTCTGCCTGTTAATTAATTGACAAGGTTGACAGGTCCAGTTTATCCGCTTCCAAACAGCATCCCCAAATCTTATCGAACCGTGACAATGACAAGAAGCGTGTGATTGATGGAGAAGGAAAGAATGCGATGGGGATCATCCTCAAGTGCTTTGGCAAAGACAATGGTGAAATCGGCAGGGCTTCATCATCTGAAGACCATCGTTATGGAGATGACATGGTTATAATGGCTGGGGTACCCTGGGGTATGCGGCATACCGTAGGGTACCCTAGGCCAGGGTATCTTCCTTATAGTTACGGACAGGGCAGAGGCATTGGGTATTTGAGGATACCCACTGACTCCCATGCTACCGTGGTGGGCCACAAGATCCAAGATTCTTCTGTACTCAAGATGATGGGCCAAAAGGCTTGAGAAGTCTCAACTCAAGACACGGAGTGAGCGGAGATCTTGAATAACTGCTCCTTATTCATAAGCACAAACACATCTTAATTAGCGACAATTAATTGGTCATGTAAATAATTAAGCCCTTATTTTTGTACAACAATAACACGATCACGTCGTCCTCGTCAGTCTGTTATCGAAGGATCAAGACAAGTGCCTTAGGGGTCAAGGATCAAGATCAACAACAGTACAATCAGCGGCAGCGCGACTATCATCGTGGCCAGTCGCTCAGCCAGTCACCGTAACAGAACCGGAGGAATAAAGGTCAATTGATAATCAGGTCGAGGTCAGTCCGGGGTCACGGGCTCAGGTCACAAGCTGCATCAATCAAATTAAGTCTTCTAAAAGCCAACCAAGTGCCATAAAACAAAGCGACGATGACTGATAATAATGAAACGAATAATAATAGCACCAACACCAACCTCGCAGACTACTTAGCACAACTAATCAAAGACAAGAAGCAGCTGAGTATCTTTCCCAATTGCTTTCTACACCTTGAGCGATTACTCGATGAAGGTAAAAACGTTCATTTTCTTTTTTTTTAAGTGACATTGACATATTCCCTGCTGTCAGAAAGCGTTTGGTTGCGCTCCGTTATTCCGTATTTAGTCAATTGGGTTAATTAGGAATTTATAAAGGAGCCTTCGATTTCCTAAGGGACACAACGACGCTGTTTTCCTTTTTAATTGCCTTTGTTTTCTAAAATGCTTTTAGGCCATGATAATGCCGCTGTTGCTGCTGCTGGATTTACCTCTTGTAAATTGCTTTCGAGCATTATTTGAGCCGTGGCTTACAATGTTCAAAATGTCATACAACCCATTAATCGCTGATATTTACATCAAGCGATTCTGTTTCCGTTCTGGGCATCAGATTTTGACTGGGCAAAAAAGGCATATAAGGAAAAGGAAGCACTGATTTGGATTTATACAGTTTCAGGCTGGCTTAATTTCTGGCAATTAACGCCGTTGCGATTAAGTTGCATTTAATAGTTGATTAAGAGAAAGTTAGTAGTAGAAGGTATCACATTGCAATAAAATGCAAAGATGCTTCCACCCACTACACACTAAAAAACATCATCTCGATTTACACGCGTAGTTAGGCAGAGATGTAATGTGGAGTTGGAGGAGGAGCACGAGATTACTCATCTTACTCATGTTCGTCACACCTGTGACCAAAAGACTTTGGACAGAGGGGTTCCGCTAATAGATTTTCAATTTTAGCTTCATAGAATCATTCCTTCGTGGACAAATTAGCTCCTCCGCTAAAAATTTTCAGCGATTTCTGTCAAAATCGTCTAAAAAATTCTATTTTTGATTACCAGAAGGGTCTTCTCCCGTATCATTAAAAAAACAGAGAGAGTGTGTGTAGGAGGACGGGTTCAAGTTTTAGGGAGTAACATCATGGCATTTAGCCCTTTAGTAACTTTTGCTTATGTTGGCGTCAGTAATCTTCCTTCTTCCTTCCTAAGGCCTCTCTTGCGTAGGTGTTAATAATAACGTTTAATACGAATAAGGGAATGTTTGTTATGTTAGGATTCAGGGCAGGGCTCACTTTTATCGGCAGCAGTAGCTCCAAGCCACTTCTCAAGGGAAGGTACATAATAACGCAACGCAAGGACTCGCGGCGGTATTTTGGGCGGTGGTGGCTGAGAGTACTAGACCAGAATTTCATTAATTAGTGGTCTAAACGTTTGTCATTGTGAAAGAGCGAAAACAATGAAGGAAAAGTATGAGATGATTACTGATGCCTGCTGCCTCTTTTGGGCTCTTACAGAAATTAACAAAATTCGCACAAATCTCTTCCAATTAACTGATGCGAAGGTGGAACCCTTGGATCTGCCCGAGGGAGTGGGTAGCGTTGTCACCTGTACAGAGAAGATTTATGTACCGATCAAGGACTTCCCTGAATTCAACTTCGTGGGACGAATACTTGGTCCGCGTGGGATGACTGCCAAGCAATTGGAATACGAAACTGGATGCAAAATCATGGTCAGAGGGAAGGGGTCCATGAGGGACAAGAAAAAGGTAATTTGGCCAAATAAGTTGTAATTTTCTATCTATGAAGTATTTTAGAAATGATTTAGTCATTTGCGGAGCATTTCTTCGGATTCGAGCGAATTCTTTTGGTGAATTCTCAACGAGTTCCAAGGGGTTTGTACAGAGCCTTTCACAATGAACTATCGCGCATCCAACCGATGTTGGCTTACTGGCTTCACCAAAATTGTTGATTTTACTCGAGCTATAAAGTTCGAATTGAAAAGACAAAGTTTTTATTAAAACAGTTTTCGTTTTTTTTTGTTTATGTTTTATAATACTGGTGGGATAATTTACGACAAACTTGTACATTTTGAAACGCTCTGTAGATCATAGAACATGATGACGATGCGCATTGCCACTGGTTTTAGAATCTACTTCCGGGCTTAACCTATCTTTTTTATTTACATTAAAAGAGCCCAGGATAAAAAAAAATAGAGTAGTAAAAGAGCCAGAGATTTAAGGCGCTTCGTAGCTGACTCGAAGTTGAAATTCATCCAAGAATTTGTTTCTAATTTTAGAATCCCAAGACATCAAATCTTTCCCCAACTCCACTTTTTGCACTGTTCTGCTCCGCTTCTCCCCTGTTTTTGCTGTCGAATGCGTTTCCATATTCTGTAAAAGTTGTAGGGAGTCTGTGTTGGAAAATAAAATTCAATAAAAACATGAAAAACGATCCAAGAATAGTTTGAAATGATTTCCATATGTGGAAATGTGGTAGCAGAAGACTAGTGTTGGATTCGTAAAGCGTCTTACTTCTTAATATATTTTGCAGGAGGAGCAGAATCGAGGAAAGCCAAATTGGGAGCACTTGAATGATGAGCTGCACGTGTTGATCACGGTAGAAGATACAGAGAATCGCTGCAAGGTGAAATTGCAGCGAGCGAAGGATGAGATCAACAAACTTCTGATCCCAATGGCAAGTTTGATTACTATCAAAGTCTTCTGACCCTTAAACAAAAAGTTAAAACTTTCTTTGGAACTTTCTCTTTGACTTTCTTTGATCTGTGGAGAAAGTTTGTCTGGAAATTGTTTAACTTTACGAAAAGTGGCAAATCTGGTTCCGTTTCCTAACAATTTTGATTCATCGAGAGTATTGTGTTTCATTTTCTCATAATTTTGTTTTATTTGATTTACTACAAAGTTTGATAGTACTAAATTCTTTCGCTGTTTCTGTTTGTAGAGACATTCAAATATGCACCTTCCTTCGCATGAAACTACGCGTTTGTAAACACATTTTCTTTCACTACTGCATGTTGGCTAGAACGAATCCAGTGGGAAATTATGATATTGGAGTTTGAAATTTTGTCTCATTTCTAGAATAATTAGCTCCCTTCTCCCATCTTTTAATTTTATCCTTGTTCTGATAATGTTGTTTAATTTTTTGTTTTGTTGTTTCTGTAGGCGGAAGGCGAGGACGAACTGAAGAAAAGACAATTAATGGAATTAGCAATCATTAACGGAACCTACAGAGATTCAAAAGAGAACAAAATTGTGCCAAATAATTTGAGTAATTTGATTGCTGGGATGCGAAACTCGGCTAATCAGCAGCAAGTGTCACAAATGGGACAATCTTCTCCAGGCTCATTAGGTACGCTGATGTCAACACTTTATTATTCAATTTTAAAATATTGTTGCTCATAATTTTTAAACGTTGTTCCAATCGTCATCGCCCGTCCACATTGTTTTCCTGGTTAGAAGTCAACGACGTCAGTTCTAACGTACTTTTTCTGTTACGCATGCCGACAGGTGCTCCATTGATAATTTCACCGTCACATCATGCACATCACTTGGCAGCCGCACATATTGCTGCCGCTGCACATGCCGCCGCCGCTCGAATTCAACAGCCCGTGCCCGCCTTTGAAAATTTAATTTATACGACACCGAATCCGTATGATTATTATTTATCTCTCGCTGACCTCAGTCCTACAAATTCCTCCACGTCACAGCATGGACATCATTTGGAGACGTCAAACGGTGCGTTATTTATTAGATAATTTTAAGACTTCCATTCGCACTTCATAATAGCTCCTTCCTTGTCAAACAAGCACAAGCAGGACTGCACGTCTTCTTATTTACTACTTTTCTCAACTTAAGGAGAAATTTGGAGCTTTAAAATTAGTTACATTCCAAATGTGAAAAGAAAAGTCCAAAGTCAACAATTCTCTTTTATAAGTTTTACAAAATATGAAAAGAAAGAAAGTAGAAATAGATCTTCTTACTCTTTTGATACAAATATTTGTTCAATTTTGCAAAGGCTGATGAAGAAAATTAGGTTATAAAAATAATCACGACGAGGACCAAATTTCCGATTTACACATAAAATTACTTGCTAAGTAAGTGAACAGAGTATTACATTTTTACCGCAGTGAGTATTACAAGAGGTAATTAATTTATATACAAAGAAAGGGGAACTTTCCCTGGTGAACGCTTCACGCCTATTCGCTTTTACTCTTTCTCTGACTTTTGTCATACGTAGTTAGTAACGCCTCCAGTACTTAAAAGTAATTAATTAACTAATCATTGTTGTTGATTAATCACACTTTGTTTTCTCTTTTATTCTTCATTTCCAGTGGGTAAAATGATGAATTTGAGAAGATTGACTTCGTTAAGAGATCATCCTTATCTAACACCCAGTACTACCACTACTACACCTCCTTAATCACAATTAAAACCAAAAACTAACTGCTGCAGAGAACCTGCTACGCTGCCTCTCCTACTTCTAGAGCAAAGCAAAAGCAATAAAAATTAGCCAAGAGGAAAACAGAATCTTCCGAATTGGTGAATAACAACAATGCAAAAAAAAATAGTCTTCTAATTA
>VYYI01003654.1:0-11753 GCA_021029175.1 Bilobella aurantiaca
AAACTACAAACAAATGCTACAATCACTAAAATTACAAAATCAAATCAAAATACGAAAGAAAAATTACTCGATATCTTCTTCACTTTCATGCAATTGATTATCTTCCTCTGAATCACTCGAGTCAATCAATATTTCGTTTGTTTCGTCTTCTTCCTCATCAACTGCTACGTGTAAATTTTCAAACTGTGTAGTCTGAGAATATGTTAAACGATAGCTTAACTAGATCACCAATTGCAGCTCCTTTTTGTTTCCACTCACGGACCCCTTTACGATCAATTCCAAAGTGTTTTGCTGTTGCAGCGATTGACATTTGCTTTGTAAAATTTACCACTTTTAATTTAAATTCGAGGTCAAACGATCGTTTTTTAGTTGTCATTATAGTTTTATTAAAACTGTGACAATTTTTGCGTTCTTCTAAAAGACACCGCAATGTTCCCAGTATTAGCGCAATTGCACAGTCAACCATGGACAAAACCACATTTAAACTTGTATTTCTTGTTTATTTTATTTGTATGATAACTCTAGTCTATTAGATAGGAGGCTACTATTTGGGAGGGGCGTCTAATTTTTTTTGGGCTTCGGAGTATGGGCGTTTATTTGGGACTGGGCGTTTATTTGGAATTTTATGGTATATATATACCTAGGTAGTAGAATTTTCAGTTTTAATTTTAACAATTTTAATCACAAAACGACTTTTTTTTGAATTTTTGCAAATAATAATAATAATCAATAATAATAATAATAATAATAATATTGCAAATATCAACAGCAGCATTGGCTTGAAATTAGAGATTAGTAGATTGGTTTGATTCTGTTAAACTTTTTTTTCTATTGGTGCACATGTTTTCTTGCTTCAAAGTAGGTGTTTTGAAGAGGACCAAACATATGTTATAATAATCATTGGGAAGTTTATCAATTTTAATGCTCTTTGCAGTTGCATTTGAGAACAATGGCTAAAATAAAAAAAACATGATTTAATTCTGCTAAACTGAGACAATTAAATATGCGTAATAACTTGAATTACCATTTCCGAAGTGCTCTCAAAGATACAATGTGTCCATAACTTAGACAAGTAATGCTCCAACTGATGTGCTTCGTCAAACTTTGCTGCGTTTATAAATGCAACTAGGTATGGACTACCTGGGCTTCTTGTTTTTACTAAAGTATTGTACTTTATAGACGCCATTTTTCTTAGTATTTTGATTTGCTTTTCCGCCAATGCAGTTGTCTGTTTAGAAAATAATAAGACAAAAATAATTGTCGATTACAATTCTTTAATTTCGTAAAATTGTTTAAAAAATTTGAAGTATTTTTTAACATAAAAAAGTGGTTATTCAGAGTTCAATTGTAAAATAACCAGAGTTTGAATTGTTGAAGACATAGCACGCACTTTAGCTGGGCGGGAAGCAAGTAATTGGAGCTCAATAATGAGCCTAAAATATAAGTTAAAAAGTAAAAGGAGCTAAAATAATTACAATAATTAATTGATTGCATTAATCCTAGTAAAATAATATTAATTACAATTACAATTAAATTAAATGTGCCTTAAACATTTATTTGGTTTATTTTTATAATATTCATATAGATTATTTATAAATTAGCCTAATTGATTGTTGTTCTATTACTTAATGGTTTACGTTTAATTGTAATTTGTAATTAATCATTTCAATTTCTTTTACTTTAGTTCTGTTATTTTAGTTGCTTTTACACTTTAGCTCATATTTTGAGGCCCTGTATTTTAGCTCACGGCTCAGGCTTTTACACACCACTACCTTCACAACCACTTTTTTACAGTACTGGTACCGGGATACGATTCCGGCACCTAGGAGCAGTCTCCTAACCGCTCTGACTACGGGCCGTGGGCATTGATGTAATGGACATATATTTCGAAGTTATGAATCAAAAACATATATTCAAATTGAAATATTACAGCTAAAATCACAAAAAAAAATACCTAAGAATATTTCACTTAACTTTCTATTCTACCGCGACAGGCTTTATTTCCTTTTTGAACCCGCACTTTAAACAAGACTTTTTTTAATTCGAATTCTGCAACGAAAAGAATTAGCGAATCCCTATTCAATGTATAAAATGCACAGCACTTTATGGTAAGACCCGGTGGCAAAACAAACATATTCTATATTCTGTTGACTGATGTTATGATTAATATATATAATATACCATCCTCATACTTCAAAAGAGTCAAGTTTTGCCCACGTCTTGGTTATAGATATGATTCCTTATTAAATAATTTTTTTAAACTTCAACTCTTTTTAAGTGGGAGGACGGTAGCAAGAAAATGTTGGGAAAATATTTCCTTCTGTGTTAGTCAAACAGTGTATAACAGTAAGCAAGTTAACAGTAGCAAACAGTACAAGATAGTTTATAATAGTTTTGTCACAATCAATTCATTTGTTTTTCTAAAGTGTCAATTATGCAACCAACGAATTTATATCCTTCAAAGGAAGCCCTTCTCTTGTCATCCAAATGCTTAGCTGTCGTTCAACAATTAGTTGTATTTGCAATTGTACTAAATGAGTATTACCATTTGGTGCTTTATGTGTGTCTTCTGAAACCGTTTCTACTGCCTCTCCTGTACCAGAGTCTGCGCCAGTGTCTTTCTTTCCATCGCCTTTAAATTGTAAGTTTGCATTATAAACGTAAATTTGTTTGGTTTAATGGGGTTTTACCTTGCTTTTGTTCCAGAACCTTTTCAATACTCTTTTGCTTAGAGGATTCGGAACCCGCGTTGTTGTTACTTTGGTCTTGAATTAAAACATATGTTAGGTTAAAGCTACTGCGTTTGTTAATGGTTGTTGTAATTGCCTGCGCAGGAAAGACTTTGTTTAATTTACCTTGTGAAGGGTCTTGTTTCTCTTTGGGGACCAATTGAGCTAAGTTTTGTTTGCCAGCTTCTGCATCGGTCTCTTTAATTGCCTCACCTTCAAATAACATTTAAATTATTTAAACGAATTTGTATAGTTTACTTAACCAGAGCAACCTTAAATTATTCGGTTGTAATCCTTATACTAGCTAAACAACTCCGTCCTAGTACAGGATGAATTTTTACTTGTTTGTTTAGTCCTCAAACTCTGAGTTTCTACTCAAATAAAAGAGCCTTTGAGATTTGGCACATGGTACTTTCCCTACATTTGCTCATGCTACGTTGAACATAAAATATCTTACATTTATTATCCTTTTTAAACACTATTAAGACCTACTGTCGGGGTTTTTTACACAGGGCTTATTGGAAGGGGTTGTCCACCTCCAACCACTACTAAATGGCTTCACCCTCACTTTTCAAATTGGATTAATTAAACGTATTGCTCCTGGTAAATTTTGATTTGCAATTACGTAAAATTGAGTTAAAAATTTGACTAAGGAGGCCTAATTAGTACTTCTTGATCTCCAAAAACAAATAGGCATACCATACACCTTAAAAATCAACCCCAATTAGTTAATTGCAATTAACATTTAATCAAAATCAAGATATAAGTTATGGCTGGGAGGCCGACATAAAAGTTTTTGAGATTGGGGATTACAGAATTGTTACCATCGTTCATTAATAAAAATGCATGTGTTTACAAGTTGCTTTTTTACAATTTTTGCCACTATGTTGTTATGAACAAAATTTAATTTAAGCGCAGTATTTTAATTACAATTAAATAAGCCTGTAGACACGATACAAATTTAATTAATTAAAAAAAAGAAATTTTTATGGCATCCTTAAAACCTAAAATAGTTTTAAGGATATAAAACTGAAGGTTGATTTCATCATCAGTGTTTGAGGTTGATTATGCTTTTACCATTCCGGCCAAAATCCGTAGCTCTACACACTTTGTTTACCACGGGTAATACTTATGAGTGATCTCCACCACTCCCCTGCCCTGCCCCATTTTCGCACGTTTTATTTAAAAGTAGGTTGTTAATCGTTATTCGATACCAAGATGATTGTGGTTGACAAACCTGTTGAAAGGTTGTTTTTGGATGTGGCAGATGTATCCTCTTCATCACCAGATTCTGCACCTTGGGTATCTCTATCTCCAACTTTGTTTAATTAAAAAATACTAACTATACATACATTTATTAATTATATTAGCTATATATATATAACTATACATGTGCAGAATTTAACTCTTGACGAGTGCAATCTTCTTTACAACGAAACCACATCGTTAATAGGGTAATATTGTAACTCATGGTGATATAAATTATATTGCATTACTTTATTCTAATAAGCAGACATACACTCTAGATGTTGTGAGGTTTTTTAAGTTTTGAAATTTTATGAGTTCATATAGGATCGCATTTGCGACAGACATTTAATTTTACATGATATTATACCTTCTGGAAGTTTTTGAGTTGCGTTGGGAATTTTTATTATGCCGCCAACAGCACCTTTGCCAGCTTCATTTAATCCGTCACCTAGATTGTTGTACAATTAAAAGTGTTACAAGTCTTAAATCATGCGTCACAAGTATATTGTTAATGATCAATAATATTTTACCTGGAGGAATATTTGGAGTAATTGCTTTAACATCCATACCACTACCAGTTCCACCGGTTTCATTTTTCCCGTCATCTTGCCCTACACCAACAAAACCATTAATTTCTAAACTAAAAACTACCACATTATCTCAATTGTTAAAATTTAGCATTGAGTGGAAAAGTCGTACCCGGTAAAGTTTGTTGGATTACGTTGTTTAGAATTCCGCCCTCTTTAGCATCTTCACGAGGTTCCTCACCTTGAAGTATTTGTTTTAATATAAACAATTTCAAGCAAATTTTATTGTTTTTAGAAAAATTTAAAGTGTTACTTTTGAATGATGTTGTGCCAACTGCAGGTCCAACGCCATCCGAAGGTTTTACTAGATCTTGCTCTTCGGCTGAAATTTTAACAGAAAATTTAAATCTAGAATTTACATCAAAGTACGCACCTAGTCTGTCTTATTTCATTGCTCCTCTTTCTAATTTTGGATGGATGAACTCTAGAAGTAACAAACTTAAAACTAAGTAATTGCAATCATTTTTTTTGGATTTTGATTCAAGTAGAATTTAAATTATTTAAAACTTACTGTTAAATATTAGAAGGTCTTTAGGCTTACTATTTTATATTAAATTGGGTTAAGTGTCGTGTTTATAAGGAACAACGTAGCGTTTTGCTAAACGCTTAAAAGAAGGAGTTTAGTTTTTAGCCACTGATTGGCTAGTATACCCTAGGTTAAGATATAGAAAAAAGTCTTCAAGGAAAAAGACAGTGGCAAAGATACTCTCTAACAAGGTGGCGAGCAGAGTTACTCAAAGGAAGCCATTTAACATTAATCGTAGAATAATTAAGAAGTAATCAATGGAAGAGAAATTGCTTAATATTTGTTGTAATTGTCTGCGCAAAAAAGATCTTGTTTAATTTACCTTGTGAAGGATCTTGTTTTTCTTTGGGGACCAATTGAGCTAAGTTTTGTTTGTCAGCTTCTGCACCGGTCTCTTTTATTGCCTCACCTTCAAATAACAATTAAATTATTTAAGCAAATTTGTATAGTTTATTTAACCACCGCAACCTTAATTTATTCGGTTGTTATTCTTATACTAGCTAAAAAACTCAGGCATAAATAAGCACAGGATGAATTTTTACTTGTTTGTTTAGTCCTGTCTACATTTTTAGTTCAGTTTTACACTATCAAAGGAATGATTCTCAAACTCTGAGCTTCTACTCAAATAAAAGAGCCTTTTAGATTTGGCACATGATACTTTTCCTACATTTGCTCATGCTACGTTGAACATAAAATATCTTACATTTATTATCCTTGGTTAACACTATTAAGACCTACTGTCGGGGCTTTTTACACAGGGCTTATTGGAAGGGATTGTCCACCAATGACGCTCCTTCAAGCACAACTAAATAACATCACCCTCACTTTTTGAATTGAATTAATTCGACGAATAGCTTCTGATAATTAATGATAACTGTAAACTATATTAAAGCTAATAATAATTGGTAAATTTGATTAGCAATTACGTAAAGTTGAGTTAAGAATTTGACTAAGAGGGCCTATGTGGGAAGGCAAAAAGTAAGGTTGGCAGCGTTAACCACTGCGCTAACTAGGGCCTCTTACCAAAGATGACCAACCAAATGCCTTATGTCTTCCCTTCACCTAATTCGTACTTCTTGATCTCCAAAACAAACAAATAGGCCTACCATATATCTTTAAAATCAACCCCAATTAGTTAATTGCAATTAATATTTCATTAAAATTAAGATATAAGCAATGGCTGGGAAGCCGATGTAGCAGTTTTTGAAATCGGGATTACAGAATTGTTACCATCGTTCATTAATAAAAAGGTGTGTTTACAAGTGGTTTTTTACAATTCTTGCCACTGTGCAAAAATTTAAGTTAAGCGTAGTATTTTAATTACAATTAAATAAGCCTGCAGACATGATAAAAATTTAATTAATTAAATTTGTTTAATTTAACTTTGATTGCCATGGGTAATACTTATGAGTGGTTTCCACCATTTTTGCACACTTTATTTAAACTTAGACTGTTAATCGTTGTTCGATACAAAGATGATTGTGGTTGACAAACCTGTTGAAAGTTTGTTGTTGGATGTGGCAGATGCATCCTCTTCACCATCAGATTTTGCACCTTGGGTATCACCATTTCCACCTTTGTCTAATTAAAAAAAATTAATTATACATACATATATTAATTATATTAGCTATTTATATATAATTATTTTAATTATTTTATTTATTTATTTCATATATTAAAGGGTCTACTTGGGATATACTTGGGTCTACATATATATATAATTATACATATGCAGAATTTAACTTTTGACGATTGTAATCTCCTTTAAAACAAAACCACATCGTTAATAGGGTAATATTGTTACTCATGGTGTATATATATAAATTATATTACATTACCCTTATGCTAATAAGCAGACATACATTCTTGACGTTGTGAGGTTTTTTAAGTTTGAAATTTTATCAGTTCATATAGGATCGCATTTGCGACAGACATTTAATTTTAGATTATACCTTCTGGAAGGTTTTTAGCTTTGTTGGAAATTTGTATTATGCCGCCAACAGCATCTTTGCCAGCTTCATTTAGTCCGTCACCTTGATTGTTGCACAATTAAATGTGTTTTAAGTCTTAAATCACGTGTCACAAGTATATTGTTAATGACCAAATATATTTTACCTGGAGAAAATTCTTGAGTATTTTTGGTAATTGCTTTATCATCCATACTACTACCAGTTCCATTGGTTTCATTTTCTCCGTCATCTTGCACTACACAAACAAAACAATTCATTTCTAAACTAAACACTACCACATTATCTCAATTGTTAAAATTTAGCATTTAGTGGATAAGTCGTACCCGGTAAAGTTTGTTGGATTAGAATTCCGTCCTCCTTAGTATCTTTACTAGTTTCCTCACCTTGAATTATTTGTTTTTATATAAATAATTTCAAGTAATTTTGAAATAATTGTTTTTAGAAAATTTAAAGTGTTACTTTTGGATGATGTTGTGCCAGCTGCAGGTCCAACACAATTAGGAGGATTTGCTTGCTCTTCGGCTAAAATTTGTGACAAAATTCAAATCTACAATTTACTTCAAAGTACGCAACTAGTCTGTCTTATTACATTGCTCCTATTCCTAATTTTGGATTGATGAACTCCATGAAGATGAAGTTACGAACTTAGAACTAAGTCATTACAATCTTGTTCTCTCATTTTGATTCAAGTAGAATTTAAATTACTTACACCTACCTAAAACTACCTAACCTTAAACTTACTGTTAAATATTAGGAAGGTCTTTAGGCTTACTATTCTATATTAAATTGAGTTACGATTTGGGTTTATAATGAACAAGATAGCGTCACGCTAAACACTTAAAAGAAGGTGTGGCCGGTTTGTTTGTTGGTTTAGTTTCGCGCCACTGATTGCTTAGTATGCCATGGGTTATGATATAGGGAAAAGTATTCAAGGAAGTAGACAGTAACAAAGATATTCTCGAACAAGCAGGAGAGCAGAGTTACTCTAAAGAAGACACTTAACATTAATCTTAAAATAATTAAGAATATGCTTTCGATCAAGTGTAAACATTTAGTAACATAATCAAAAGATTTTTTTTGCAGCATGATGATAAACCTTTCATGTTTGACAATTAAAACTGAATTGAAGCATATCTAAAACAGAACAACAATTTATAATGAAGCCTGGTACCGCCTTGTTTATATCCACTATGTAAGTTCAACACATCTAGTGGTAAATCTACCCTTTTTAGTACCTTGGGGCTCAAAATTCCTGTTATTAATAATATTAAGCAAACACGCGAATGTATGATATTCGATTCATTCGCTCAAATCTTTTAAAAATTACCTAGTAAATTTCATATTTATATCTAATCGTATTATTCTTCATTCTAAACCATGTTACATTTTCACTAGTTAAGAGATGCCACCTGTACTTATACCAACAAAACTACTTTTGTGCGATAGCAAAGGAGTAGCGTCTCGTTGTAACACGAGCAACTTTTTGCTTTATTGGGATCGGAGCCTGGTTTCTCTCTTTTTCCCCTTTTCCCTACCCAACAGCTTTCTATTGCTAATCATCTTCAAATTGGTTTTTGATCAACAAAAAACTCAGAAGAACACAACAAATGCTTTTCTCTGGCAAATTCAACTTTGATGTAAAATTTTAATTTGATGAATTATAAACACTTTACCAAAGCAAATAAAAATTTACATAAGTGCAAGAGGTGCTTTATAGTTTGCGGAGGTAAGTAATTTTTTGAATATGTAAAGTTGCAAAATATTGCATTTTTTTTTAATACCTTTACCTTTAGGTTGGGAGCCCTTTTTCTCTTTCTTCGGTTTGGTAAATAGGTTAAATGGGAATTTTTTCGGTACAGCTATGTAGTAAATAACTTGTGTAAAGGTTTATTGCATTCATGTTTTTTTAATTTCAATTAAAATATATACCTGGCAACATAGTCCCCTTTTGTTTAACGTCTTTAGTTGGTACATCCTTAACCACATCAGGTGCTTTAAGTCTAGTGTTGAGCCTTGGCACTGGGTACGTCAGTGTAGGATCCGTTATTTCTATAAACGTAAATACAAATACAAATATTTGTCCTGTTTTACACAATGAATTCTCTTTTTCAGTGATGCATGCCACTTTAGAAGAGAATTCGGTTCGGACAAATTCTGACAGTTTATAGTTGTTTGTGCGCTATAGTCTTACCTGCTAAGTTCCCAAATTTTGGGTCTGCCTCATAGGTAACTCTCAAATTTAAATAATTTTCCTCTCTAATCAGTATTATAACACTAGAGGGTTCGGCGGTTGCTTATAAAAAGAAACTTAAATTCTGGCTGTCAGCAAGTAACAATTAATAATTGTTTGGGGAGATTCATACTAATTTAAGGCAAGAAAGCATATCTCGAATTATTAAAAAATTTCGAAATCAGGGGATCCAGAGCAAAAGCAGCTAACTAATAAAGAGTAATTGATAGGTTTACCCTTCTTAATCCAAAGCAAATCGACGCTACCACGGACTATCCACTTTAATTGCAAACCAAAACTTCCATTGCTCAAACTTTCTTGTACTACTTTTTTTCCTTTCTCAGATGCTATGTATTTTAGAAATAGTTGGTACGTGTCTTCTGCACGCTGTTTTGCACATGAAATGACTTGACCATTTTGAGCCGTTTTCAGACGTGCAGCTTCAAACATGGCCTATAAAGCAAACAAATATTCTAATACTAATGTAAATGACTACATATACCGCACCAAAACTCATGACCGTAAATACTTTACTGAATACGAGTGCGTATGCATAAAAGTAAGCTAGCCCACACCGATTTATTTTTTTTTCGGCAGCGGCAAATATTATGTAGAGTAGTAGAGTAGTAGAAAATAATATATGTTATATCTTGTTGGGCTGGGTTATTAGCAATATTTGTAAAGCAGTAAACGTAAGGATAGCAGGTCTGTATCGAGAAAACCGAAACTGAGAATCCCAAAACTGAGAACGACAAAAACCGACATTCAAGAAAACGAGAAATTGATAAACATAAATGAAAAATTTAGATGTAGTAAAAGTTTTCCATAACGCGCAAACACTGATCAAATTTTTCAGTGGTAAAAATTTTTGAATTTTATTTTATTTGGATTCGGTTTTGATTTTCTCGGTTTTAGCCACTCTCGGTTTTAGTCGCTCTTGGATTTGCCGTTTTCGGTTATGGCTTCTCAGTTTTTGTTTTCTAGGTGTTGACATGGAACCTTATTTAAGTGACCTTATGCATGCATGTTAAGTCACTAGCTGACTTGCTGTGAGAATTTTGTTGCCTAACAATGAGCAAGTGAACAGAAGCACGCATGTGACAACTCTCAAATTCTTTTCCATTCAGTCGAATTCAAGAGGACGAGGAGGTAGATCGACGCATTTGCAGTTAATTTATAAGATTTGTTTGCCCACGTCCCGTAGTCCGAGAGGGCATTACCCTTGTTCCAGCTTGGGTAGGTGCCGAGATCTAATCCCGGCACCAGCACAGTCAGCACAGAAAAAATGGTGGTGTGCTAGTGGTGAGTGGAGCCCTGGAAAGTAGCGGCCGTGGAGGCTGAAGATGGGTGTTTATGCGTAAGGTGGTGCTCAGCGTCTGCCTAAGCAAGAGGCTCCTCGGTGGTTAACCCCACGTTCATTGCCCAGCAGAAAGCCCATTAGCTTCAGACCTCCGAACTTCCTAGTCAACTCAACAGGCCGAGACCACCCTCCCCCACTTTGTAGCACACGCAAACATTGACCAATCATACCGGCGAATGTCTAAGAGCATTATAAATATATATATAAAAAATTTCTACCATGCTATTTGTCATTTGCCTATGGCCTGCATGTTGAGCATGCTTCTGTTGGTATGATGGGGAGAATGGTATCTGTGAGTAGACTTTGAAGTACTGAGGCGTGAAACGAAGGAGGTTTTCAAGGGCAATAAACGTAGGGTTGACCACCGAGGAGCCTCTGCCCAGGCAGAAGCTGAACACTACCTTACACTTACTGAGCCAAGATCATCTTCTATGACCGCTACTGTTCAGGCTTCCACTCACCACTACTACACCACAACTTCTTGCTGTGCTGGTTCCGGGACTCGAACCCGGCATTGTCCGAGTTAGGAAAAGGCTCCTAGTTCTAACCTGTCGGACTGCGGGTTGTTTTATATTGTGCTTTAAATCAAGCGTAATACAAAGGGGGGAAATGAGTATGTATTATATAAAAATAAGGAACTTGTAGCGTAGAAGTTCACTTAAAGTTTTAGTCTTAAAGTCTAGCAAAACAAGCCACTGCTAGGGCAGAAGGATCCAGAGGCAAATTATGTAATCCTACTAACCTAAAACGTGCTTGTTTTGCTTGTAAGTAAAAAGGCAAACGCAAGGAATTAACTTTGTTTGTAGAACCTAAGAATTTAAATCAAATTCATTAGGATTCTAATCACGAGGTCGGGTTATTCTATGTATTATTATATATTATTATTATTGTTATTATATATTATATTATATTATTCTGTATGGATTAAGTTGTTACTTTAATAATTGAATTACCTCGGGAAACAACCTTAGCATTTTATCACAAGCATCGTCAATTGCATCTAAATATTTGTCACCTAAATGGAACACAATACAATGAATTGTCTTATATACTTTATGCAAAGCTAGATGCAACAAATAACTTGTTATATGTAATGTTTGGGA
>VYYI01003655.1:0-11752 GCA_021029175.1 Bilobella aurantiaca
GGTAAAATCCGCCGATTCCTCCGCCGGTGGAGCAGACCCACCAAATAAGTCGAGCTCGTGAGCTTCGTCGGCTTTTCCCATCTAAAAAAAAAACGCATTTTTATAAAACGAAGCCAAATAGGCTCGTGCTTGAACAGGAAGACTTTAATTTTAATTTTTAGATCCTCCTGTCCTAGGACGATCTTATTTGGCCTATTTAATAGCAAGGCAGCGCTGCACGGTTTTGGAACTGCACGCACGAGAAGAGCAGAGAACTCGTGACCTGCACGAGAAAAATCGTGACATGCACGAGGGACACGTTTCATTAGTAATTAAAAACTGAATTTATGAATTAAAACCACTTGGAATTTGGATTTTAATAATAATAATTAATTGAACTTTATAATTAATTTTTTAAAAAAATGTCAGCTAAAAATATTATTACCATGCTAAACTTATTGTTATTGTCAATTTAAACTGTTCGTGAGTAATTTGTAATTCCGACAAATCATGCCGCATCAAATCTTCTATCTGGAATCTTAAGAAGCGCGGCAGTGGAAGCAAGCGCAATCGCTGAATCTGCTTATCAAAATGGGCGGTGCCACATCAGATGCCACTGCAAGGTCTGAACCAATGGAAACGGACTCCTGCGAATTGGGGGAGGAGCTTCCAGAATCGGACACCGTTTACGCCTCCGAACCCTTGAACGCCGTTCCAGTTTCCACCTTGGCTGAGAATCCAAGGGTCAAAGACGTGGGGCCTTTCCACCGCCTTGGAGTGCAAAATTCCAGCGCTCAAACGAGCTACTTTGAAGTGATTGACGCAGCGATGGATGGAAATTGCATGTTTCGTGCTTTGTCGGAAGCGCTACATGGCCATCAGAACGAGCACATGGAGATTCGCAAAGCGATTGGTGAGGTAAAAGGTCACTGGTGTCTGGAATCCTAACTAAACGCCTAAATTTTAGTCCGCTACATTTTGGACGAAGCCCATTGGCCAGAATTTGCCATACACATTGAAGGACAGCGGGACGACTACGAGCGAAGAGGAAAACGAATCGCTGAAAAACGAGCGCAGTTAGATCAAGCGCAGCCTAGCACTGAAGCGTCTGACAATGAGCTGCAAGGCCTCTACAAAGCGGTCATGACCACCGTCGGAACGTTTGGATCCTTCACAGAACTGATCGCTGCAGCGGATCTGTTCGAATTCAATTTAGTCCTCATACGCATGCAGAGCACAACGCTGTTCAGCGTTCCTCCCTCGAAGCCAACCTCCTGGAACCAAACGTATCACTTCTTCTTCACTGGAATTGGACCGAATTCTGGACATTTCGAGTTCCTTAAACCCTCGAACCCAATACCGTAATTTGAACTCAACCAATCACAGTCAACCAATCATAATTTTAACTAGCCAATCACAATTCTAAATTGCTTAATCAGGATTTTAAACTTCTTTTCAATTTTTTAATGTTAAATTTTAAAATTTTAGAAATTCCGAGCCTATGACATATGCCATTGAAAGCGGGTTCTACGATCTGGAGGCAATTGATCTCTACTGCGTTCGCATCCGCCCTCAACGGGGACAGTCCCACTTAGCAAATAGGTCATTTGAAATTACGTGAATCTCATTGGTCCAAATTTAAGCCAATCATATCGCTGATTTTAAGCAACAGTCACGGAGAGGGCTCAGAATCCCCTGGAACCGAGAGTACGGACATGCGCCTGCGCAGTGGAAAAATAGTGAAGCGAACATGAGAGCGATTTCCATAATGACGAAAATCATTAAACTAAATTTTGTAATGACGAATCTCTGAAATCCTGGAAATTAAAAGCTATTTTTTCAAGTTATTTTTTAATTATTTTAAAGTTAATTGCTTAATTAACTTCTAAGATGCTAAAATTTTAAAATTTAAATTGCGGAACATTTGAATGGAATTCGTGGTAAGGTTGATGGGGAAAGTGAAAGTTATTGATTTTTACCTTCTGATTTTCTGCTTAAGCCTGGGATGGAAGCAAAGGGCGTCTGTTGGTCTCGAGGCACTTAATTTAAATGAAGATTAGTTAATTGAAGGGCACTTAACGTTGGTTCCCTTTAATTTGGAGTGGTTAAGTGGGGCTGCCATTGAATGCAAATTGTTTAATGTGGGTTCAAGGGCATCCCCTGCAATTGCAGATGCAAGAGAATCTCTTATGGGAATCTGCCTGTTCAAAAGCAGTTTTGGCAAAAGCCGAAGCCGTCTGCCGAATCCAGCCAAAATCTCCTTTATTTTGCCTTCGTAAAGCCCTTCCAGCCGCATGATGAAAATAAAACAAAAAATCATGCTACACACCTTTTGCATGATGCATGCAAAGATGCTCTACTTCTGATTTGGTGCCTAAACATTTCAAACTGAAAAGCCAGCGCCATGCACAATTTCATTTGTTTACAACAACAAAGTTAACTTAATTTATTCATAAATAAAATTTTTTTAATCATTTCGGTTTCATTTTGATCTCTTCAGAAATTGATCAACAAAATGTTTCTACTTTTACAATTGGAAAAGTAAAAGATTTTTCAAAAATAAATATCAAAAAAATGTCAACGAATTTTAATTGAACTCATTTGAAAAGTGAAAGTAACCAGTGAGTGAAAGTATATGGTAATTGTACAGTGCCTTTTTTTTATCTATTTCTTTTTTCCTTATTTAAGGTTTTTCTTTTATTCTAATCTAATCTTTTTGAGTGATTTTAAAAAAAGTGCAAGAATACGAAACCGCATTTGAGTTGAGGATAATGTTGAATAAAATCAGCGTTATTTCCCCACTTCCTTTCACCGTTGATAAAATCATAGCCAATCTGTCTGTGGCTCTTTTTCCAGAAATCTTTCCTCAAAACCGACGTTTCCCTGATTTTTAGTTTTTTTTTTAATTTTTTGAAATTCTAAAACCACTCAACAACTTCAAGTTCAAGTTCATTCAAAGGAAAAGAGGCAAGAGAGCGGACCAAAGTTTATTTTAATAATTTAAGGCTGCTTTTTTTTTTTTAACTTTTTGAAATCAAAATATGAAGTGGTTTTTATTGTTATTTGCAATCTTCGTAATGTTGGCTACATTGTCGGCGCAAATTTTCGCTGCGCCCACTGGCGGGCAACTTGAAGAGCAGCGTACGAAACGCTGGAACGATGAAACCGTGCTGCAACGATTCCGCCGTCGCGGTAAAGTCCCTCCATCTCAAAAGCAGCGTGAGTTCAAGGGCAATGTGTATTGTTTTAATATGTATTTGCTTATCAGTACTTAAAAAAGGCTCTGAATATTTCAAATAAAATTTCAGGATATCTGTCCTACGGTCGTCGCTTAATGAGGCAATGAAGTATGAAGACAAATATTTCAGCTCCAGTCCTAAAACTAAATTTTATTAATAAAAGATGTGTAATAATAAAAATCACGCACGAATTGTTTAAAATCTCTTCTATCGCTGCTTTCGTCCGTTCATTTTTTAAAGCGATTTAAAAAAAATCAACTTGAAGAAGTTTTTCTAAAATTAAAACAGATTTCTCAGTATTTGAAATTATACGCTCCTCCTAATAATCCCATTCCGTGTTTTCTTTTCGTGTAAGTGAACCCATTCGTATACAAATATCGATTTCTACTGCATTTTTTGTGTGAAAATGGCTGATTAAAAGTTAATTAATCATAGCGCTGAATCGCTGAATTAGGGCAAATGTCATAGTGGAAATAGGAGAATCTCTTCTGGGAATTTTCACTTCAGTAAATTTAGCAGTCAAAGCGTTCTTTTCGCATGGATCGCTTCAAATTTTCAAATTTGTGAGGTACAATGCTGTCCAAATTGGAAACGAGATGGATTTACGCTGCATTTGACCAAGCGTCCAAAGTTCCTAGTATGCCGCTGAAGTGGACTGGAAAGCGCTTTGAGGTCAAGGATTCAGCGTACCGCAGCGCTCTTCCCTGCATCTTGTCCTTTTTCAATATCACGTGGGCTGTGGGCTATTTTCTAGAATTTTCAAACAGCATTTCTAAACGACACTACTTTGGCATTACGCTAAATTTTATTCACGCTATTGGCCAAATCTCTTCCATGAGCATGCGCTTCGTCCTTTGGAAATCTACGCAAGAGTTTCAGCTACTAACGAATTCCGTTCTGCACTTCAATACAACGGAAGGTAATCGCTGATTTTGTGAAAATTCATCCATGTCGCATAACAATTTCCAGCCCTGTTAAGCGTTGTTGATAATAAAAAAGGCTCTGTACTTTGGTAGGCAGGAAGCATTTCGGGAGTACTTTTACCAAGGTTCCTCTACGAGAACTGATCGTTGCGTCAATAATATTAAACTTCTGCTTCATGATGGCCGTCCATTTTGTTGTAACGGACGTCGTCTACGCTGCTGCAGCAGGAATGTCGCTTCCGAGAAGACTACTCTATCTCGTTATCAACTTCGTTTTGTCGGTCGACGCATGCGCAGAACTCTGCATTGTCTGTCTGTCCGTATTCTTGGTCCTTGTGAGCGTCCGGTTCTGGATAGAGAACTTATGGTATTTTTTAAGTCAAACAAGCCCATTCTAGGACACAAAATTCAGTTCAAATTCACTGTATGTATTTTTGAAGCTGAATCCGTCTCTGCAATCAACTTTACCTTCGAAGGTCAAATTTGACCCTCAAGGGGCAATTGTTCTTTATACAACAGAAATCTAAATCGAAGATTTAGAATAGTACTATTTTTCGCTTCATCCTTCATTCGTACGCACGCACGCACGCACAAACTTCAGTTATTATTATAATACAAATCCATGACTTCAATATTTCAGGAGGAAAATAATAGTCCAGTCGAAATTTACGCTGCTGAGGAGTAAGCGCAGCCTAAGGCTTTACGTTAAATTACGCATTTTGAGTCAATTGTACAACTGCGTCTACGCACGGTCCTTTATCCCCATCATGATCTTAGTGGTCGAGGGGCTGATCCAGGTTGGCGCATACTGCGTCATTCGCCTCCACCACAAAATGGACGTCTTCAACTTGACGTTCTCTGGCGGCATGTTCGCGTCATCCGTTCTTATGACAGTCCCAGTTGTTCTCCAAATGTCACGCACTTACACTTGTTCCGTCAAATTCAAAAACAGCCTCAACCCACTTCTGCGCCAAATTCAAAACCAGAAATTGCGCCACCTCTACTGCCAAAATTTGAAAAGCTGCAAAAGCCTGAGGTGCGAAATAGGAAATTTCTTTACAATGGAAAGTAAAGCGAAACTCACGTTACTGGATACGACGCTTCAAGGAATTGTATCCACGCTTGTTATGCTAGGATAGAGTTTGCAAACATCATTAAAAAAAATACAGCGCGTTTTTTTTCGTCAAAGTTGAATCGAAATTTTGAGTGCTGCTCCGCCGCTTCTAGTCAACTATTTTCTAAAAACTAAAAAATTCACTTAATCGTACTCAATCAGTCAACCTTCAATAAGCAGCGCTTACGAGCGACTAATTTCAAGCGCTGCAAAAGCCATTGAGCGGGGTGTTCTGTTCTGAACACTGATTTTTAAGATTTTAAAAAGTAAAAAAAAATCGATGTAAGAAGAAGTAAGTAAGAAATCTACTAAATTATTAAGAAGCTTTCAGTCATTTATCATTACAAAGTAAAAGTAGGATCTTGATATATTTTTTATTGTTTCACTTTCTCGTAGGCTGTGATTACTAAAAATGCTGCGCACAACTCAAGAGTTAGAAGAACGATGATTACATTTCGCAAGTTTAAATCGTTTAAAAATTGTATTTTTTTTGTAAGAAGCTTTATTAAATATAACAACTCTCAGCGTCGGTTAACTATAAAGGTGTTTAGAGGGCAGCGATTGGTCCAAAATGGACTGCAGAGCTGGGCTTGCCCAAAAAGTGGTGCTTGATGGGCGTGTGGGAGGAGTTATTGTTAATGGAGAGCGGAGAGGGCGACAGTGTTGCCAATGTCGTTCGTTCCAGCAGCAGCAGCACGTTGCCAGATCGCGACGACCGTGTCGAGAGGCTTCGTTCCAGGAAATTGAGACCACCGCCGAGGGCGACTTGCTGCTCACGCCTGCGCCGCTGCGCCTCCGCCGCGATACACCCGTTGTTAACCATCTCCTGTAGCAAAGGACAAAGCAGTCACGAAATTACCGTAAACTTCCAAACAGTATAACCAACATATCCAAAGCCTCCACACACATGCGCACG
This sequence comes from Bilobella aurantiaca, assembly GCA_021029175.1. Taxonomy (NCBI): domain Eukaryota; kingdom Metazoa; phylum Arthropoda; class Collembola; order Poduromorpha; family Neanuridae; genus Bilobella; species Bilobella aurantiaca. Next base: position 6,172 of record VYYI01003655.1, read on the forward strand.
GTCGTGTCCAGTCGATTTGTACACGATTCAGTAAAGCACTTTTATTTCGTTCCGATTCTCGAGAGTAACAGAAATTAGCTTATGAATTAAGTTTACTTTGACTTTGACTACCAAGTCAATTAAAGTTAAGTTAACTAAATAGTAGGGCACTTGTGACTAACGAAAGTGACTTTATGAAGCAGCGCTGGAGAGCAAGTGAAACATGCCTGGAATGCATGTCTGAACTTGAGTGACATGATGTGGTAGAGGATGGGATTGACGCAAGTGGAGACGTAGTAGAGGACGCCGGAGACGTAGGTCAGAATGTGGTAAGTCTGTCGCAGCGCCGCTGATGATTCCAGCCATGTCATTCCCCAAATAGAAATCAAGCGCTGGGCGTGGAAGGGGGCCTGGAAGAAGCGAAAAATTTCAAAATTAGTACTGCAGCGATTCAAGTCAGCGTCGTTCGATTACTCTTTTTCTTTGAAATTTTTTTGAAAAGCATTCTAACGCTTTCTGATTCCTGATTTTGTTGCAGCGCTCCAAAAGCATATTAGCTTGGAACTTTTCAAAAAATTTAAATTTCTATATTGGAATTTCGAAAATTGTGTGTTCGACTTTGAGATTTCAAAAACTGTGAATCATATTTCGAAATATCGAAAATTGCTAATTCTATTTTGAGATTTGGAAAATTGTCAATTCTATTTTTCGAAAAATTGCATTAGGAAGGACTGCTTCAGAGGTGAAAATTAAAATCTTCCTGTTCTAGGACGGGCTTGTTTGGCTCCTGTAATTGTAAAAGTAAACAGTGAAACGTGTTTACGATTTCAAAAATGAGATTTTTTTAATGGCCAATTATATGCCGTCCTTAAATTGAGATTTCAAAGTAATGTAACTTTTATGTCTCTGAATTTAATTAGGTTTTGTTTAAAATAGTGTTTCGGACATTTTATGTTCCGCTTTCTGCTTGTTTGCTGCGAGAAATTATACAAGGTTGCTCCAAATTAAAATCCTAATAATGTAGCATTTCGAACAGCATTTAGAACAACATTTTGAAAAAGAGCCAATAACCCTCTGGCACAGACTCGCTCGTTTAATTTGAGGCTATAACTATTCCTTGTTTAACTTTCTTTGCTTTCTCTGCGGTTAGCAGCCCATACCCTCTAATTAAAAATATGCAAAATTAAAAGCATCCATATTTCAAATAAAAAGCGTAATTTTGAAAAAAGTTAATTACTTACCCAGCAAATAAAGAACGCCGCCACGACTGCCACTGAAATTAAACAAAAAAGAAAAGTTGAGGTCAAGGTGAGAGTCATTAAAATAGTGCTAATTAGGTCAAGTGCCCTTAAGTGTCACTTTGGCCATGGAAGTAGTCAAGTCTTCTTAGAATAAATAATCTAGATACTTTCACTTCAAACGCTCCTTTTCAAACGAAGATGTACAGAGCATTTCTTAATATCCTGAACAAAGAGAAAGCACGGAAAAGTGTACAGCGTACAACGTCAGCGACGTTAAGTTTCCCGAACTTTCTCTTTTGAATTATAAGTTGTTATTCAGTTCGGTACTTGTGAAACGCTCTGTACAATTGTTGTAACAGAAGTGCTTTCACTCGGGAAAGTATCTTTCCCGCCCAATTAGGACAATGGGAGTCTTAATGACCCTCTTAAACATACCCCACCCCCTGCCCCCACCCCCAACACAACAACAACATACCCTGTGATCTGTCCCACTTACAACGACCTTCATTCTGACCCTGAAACGGAGAGGGGAATCTCCCATAAGATTTTATTTCACCTGGAAACTAATCAAGCGCCAACGCTGAAATTGCGGTGATTTGAACTTTATGGTTTTGAAGCGTATTTCGCTGTTTTGCTATTATAGCGCTTCACAATCTGATTACGATTTGAAGAGTGAAATCTCATTAGTGAGCACAATGCGGGGGTTCATTGACTCTGTGGGGGGTCCTTTCCAGATGACTTTCACGCTCCCTTTGTGATGCCTCAATTCAAATTCCCGAGCCAATTATTGTGCAAATGAAATTTCGAGAAGGTAATCAACAGAAGGAGCAGTGCTATTGACACATCCTGCGCAAGGAAGTACAGAGCCTTTTTTTATTGTCCTGAAGAGAAAGTTGGGCACAGTAAACCGCGAGGTCATCTGCTAACAATTTTTTTTTAATTTCATCACCATTCCACCCATTCTTACTGTAGCCTTTAAGAGCTGGGAAATGATGGGGTGAATGGAGGAGTGAAAACTGACATTTTGAATTTTGCAGATGACCACAGGGTAGGTAACTTCCCTTTCTCGGGGTGAGGAAGGGAAGATTGGAAGTTTCAGCATTTCTCAAAAAACGAATTATAATTTCTAGAGATTCCTTTTTTGAGCAGTACATAAGAATCGCTTTGTACATAAGAGGAGGAAGTGAAAGTGGCGTTGACATTTTTCTTCACTCTGAAGTAAAAAGAATTGGAGAAAGTGAAGAACTTTCACCTTTATTACCTCTAATTTTACTTTCTCCACGTGTTATGACTACTTAAATATAATTTGAGAAAAATGATGCGCATTCCGAAAAAGTGAAAGTTGTCAACACTTTTGTACGCTGCTTTCTCCACGAGCCTTTTACACGAGAACTTATTAATTTCTGGGATGGGAACCGTAAACTTTTACCGGGCCAAAGTTAGGCCCAAATTTTAACTTTCTCCTCAACCCCACTCAGGTTAGGTTTATTTTATATTTGCAGCGAATGCGTGCCACGTAGAAGACAATTCGTTTTCCCAGAATCGCTTCGAATCGCTTCCGTTCCGGGCGTGTCATCCAAAATTAAATTGTCCGTACTGCAGAGGGTCGACGGAGCGCTGCACGCTATGACGCCACGACTCACGCCATTATGCAATACAATGTCTTACGGACATTTGTCCCAGAATTGACCATTATGGAAAACGATCAGAAACGATTCTCACACTCAGCTGCTTAAGAAAGGCACTGTACTCAAAGGGGAAGATTGAGTTCGCACCGTTAACTTTTAGAGGAAAAGGAATTGTGTCTGGCTGGGAAAGATACATTAGGTGTGTCATTTATCCAAGTCCAAGGGGCCATGGGCCCTTTGAAAGGGATTTCGTAGACTTAAAAATGATATAACAGCAGGTCAACAGAATTTAGGGACTTTGGCTTAAGTACTCTATGACAGGAATTTAGGGCCCTTGGCCCTCAACGGCCCTGTTTACAAGCCATTAAGCATTTTGAGTCATATTTCCAGGAAACACGGCAACTTCTCCAGGTACTTTTCCAGGAGCTGGAATTCCAGCGCTTTTCAATAGAGGTTTAAAAACGCTTTCTTTGAATAGGCTACACTTTCGGTTAGCTTCCTGACTTTTACTACACTGTTAACAGTACTGTTATTTTTAGTGTAATGTTATAATGCAGAAAGTGATCGTGAAATGTTGAAGAAAAGTGGTCACTTCAAAAGGGTACAACCACCGATGGTGGTGACATGTCCACGGAGCGGAAAACCGCGGACATTTTCAAAAACTTTCTGCAACGTTAAGTCACGGGAGCCCTTAATCACACGGCGTCTTAAATCCATTACACTTTTTCGTCATTAAGGGGGCCTCCACGTTCCACCACTTTTTGGTAGCCCTTCATTTTTCATTCAAAGGACCTCTAGTCAAAGGAGAAATAAATCTTTGAAAAACGTTACAAAAATGAATTTCCCGCCGTGACGTTCTCCACTCTTCAGCATTAATCTCCTCTCATAAATTTTGGGATTAGAGTTTTGAGCGGCAGAATTTGAAGTTGCTGGAAGTGACAGATGCTGCCGGGAGTGGTGAGGAGCGTGCCTCTAAGGTTAAGCACATGTATCAAAGTACCCCTACACTTAACCCTAAGGCTACCTAGCCCTTATTAACCCTTTGTTGTTCCCTTTAATTTGCTTAGGAAATGTTGAGGAGAAAGTTTTCGGAGGAGAAAGTTTGTGTTCATGAAGAGAATACAGTGTACCGTGCCGATTTTATGCAAAGTTTGTGGAAACTTTCTAACTGAAGCCATAGCGCGCCAAATTTGAAATTGTGATAACGAGATGAACTAAATTAGGAAGCATTAATCCAGTGCGAATAAGGCGCTGCGTAGGCAGTTCTAATTACGCTAAACAAAACCGCACAGGACTCTAAACAGGGAAACACAATGGGAAAGCGAAGCCTTTAAGAAGCTAAGACGACAAAAACATTAATTCTAAGTGAAAGTAGCCATTAATTTACATCCAACTTTCTCCGATTTTAATCGACTCGACCCAATTTCTAAATCGGAATTTTCCTGAGCCAATGAAAACGTAGCAATTACTTAATTTGAAAAACCATAACTATTTTACGACCAAAATTTCCATAAAGGCATAAACTCGAAATGGGTTCTAAGTTTAAAGTATACTTAAATCTTAATAACACTTAAATTAGCAACACCTAATTAGCAATACTTAGAAACACTTAATTAAAGACACATAATCAGGGTCAGTAAATGATCACTTGAGTTTCCATTTCCAAATTTCAAATAAAAAAATTGAAAAACTATTTACTACAAAAATTGTTTTGTAAATTTTTTTTTTGGTAAAATGTAACACAATAAGAGTAAACACGCACTTCAAGAAATGGAACTGATATTTTTCGAAAAATAATTTTAAGGAAACGTGTTTTTGTTGGTAGAAACGTGTTTTGCGAAAGTATTTTATTTGAAAAGAATTTTCTAAGAAAATCCTTGCTTTACTAAGAAATCCCTTTGCTTACTAAAAAAAACGATTTTCTAAAACGGAGAGTACTACAAAGGAAGTGGGCTTAAAAATTGAAATCAAATTATAAGTGGCAATCCACTTACGAATTGAACTTTCATGTTGCTCAACATTATCGCATGCTCAGACAACTGAAACTTTCTTTTATTTGAACAAATATATTGCTTTCTCTTTTTCTATTCATTTCCCTGATTGATCTCCACATGTGAAAGTGAACATTTTTTTTTAATCCCCGCCCAACTGCCGCGCACTACTCCCTCAATAAGTGGAATTTGAGATTAATCAGTGCCTCTTTGCATATTCAAAAAGCAAATCAATCACCTTTCACTTTCTTCTATAAACTTTTACTCCTACTTTCCCCCGCACTTCAACCACTCATTACCCTCTTCAACGTCATAATTTAAAAATAAATGAATGAAATGCACTTCTTAGATTCAAGATTTCGAAATTTCAACTTTCACAGTGTTTAGGGGAGAATGATTCAAAAAAGCTTGAAAGAAATTTAAACAAATAAAAAGAATTTCGAAGCAATTTTCAATTTCAAAAAAATTTGAAGCCCTTAGGATTTTTGAGAAAATCGGTGTTTTTTTTTCATTAAGTGGCGTCCCAAGACATTTTTTGTACGGAACCTATTCAATATGATTAAAAAAGTTTGAAAAAAATTTATAATCAAAAACAAATTGCGAAAAAATGGTCAAATTTCAAAACATTTGAAGGCTTTTTGTGAAAATCGTTTTTTTTTCATTTACTGGTTAATTTGTTAAACTTTACATAAGGGGCATCAATTGCATTGCTTGATATTGCTTATAATTTAGAATGTAAATG
>VYYI01003656.1:0-11751 GCA_021029175.1 Bilobella aurantiaca
AACATTACGCCACTCTATTCCAATAACCCAAACATTAACAGCACTCCAGCCTCAATGGGAGATGACATCTGACTCTGTCCGCCGCGTTTTCAGGGTGGTAACATCACCGGACTTGAATTAGTCGGTGACGGGGAGTGACAGGAAGGCGTTATGTATGCGTAGAACCATGAGATCAGCAACAAGCACGGAAGCTCTGAAGGGCCGCCCCTATACGTGGGGTGTGGGTTACATATCTTAAAAGGGCCAGAACCGCACTTTTCCGATCACTCGACTCATTTGACGGGCTGTTGGTTTGGAGCTTCCCCCAAAGCTCACCATGTACCTTCATCAAGTTAATTTATGCTACGGGTCGTTATTGTTCATTCCCCCTCATGTTTCCGCTCCCTGGAAGCCATAAACATGCCTCCGTGTGGGACATCATGACCTCCTTACCCGCCTATTCCCCCACGTTATAAACCAAGGTCTACAAAGTATAGGCTCTCTCCAAGTCTCTCTCGTCCTTCTCCTGCATTAACAACAAACTTATTCGTAAGGTCATCTAAATCAATCGTTATTATAGCATGTACACAGAGTGCGCATAAAGCTGGAGCTGCAGTAAATGGAAATACTGAGAATGCGAATAGTATGGAATACTTGGTGAAGTCTAGATGGAACATTCCAGGAGCGGGCTTTATGGGATGGGTTTGCAATAACAGTAATTAGACGGGACAAATTTTGTAGTCCTCAATCCGCCGAGCTTTATGAGTCTACCGAACATGGTGATCATAAAACCATGTCACATATATGTAATTGTCTAACCGATCTGAGTGCTACATACTGCGTGGCTAACGCGGCCGCCGTCGAGAATCCATACATGTGTACGATGAATTGATGGCGAATAGGTTCGAAATTGGAATCCTTGCTGTATATATTAGCAGAGGGTATGAAAAGAGTTCCATGCTATAATCTATATCCTGCGTGAGAATTAATTCGCACAATTTGGAATAACTCATTGGGGACGACAAGTGGGGGTTAATCTGAATGAGCTCCGACAACATTGTGAGAGACGTTGCGGAGGAGGCGTACAAAAATACCTAGATGTGGAAAAGAATAGTAGCTTACCTTTCCCTCCCTCTTCGACCCTTCACACAGGAGCTAAAGATCCACTGACGACTTGAAGCGTGCAAGATAGCCTTTTCCAACCTCCTGGAGCTGCCGCCGCCGCCCTACCTGGAAAACAAAGGGTGGACTCAATTAGTCAAAGCCATTTTAAGAGCCCATCAAATGGGCGTAATAGCCTGGCAAGAGTAATAAACTCTTGTTCTCCCCACAGCCAGCGAATATAGTAACAAACGTGGCCATTGAGTCTTTTATTTTAAGAAACTCCCATCCTATTCTTCTTACACTTCCTCTCCGTTTTCACCTCCTCCCCCACTCGGAACCTACTGGAATAGTTACTCCTGCTACCCGCAATTAGGTAGATAATCCCGAAGCTACTTCTCAACTTTCCCATATAAGGTGTGCCAAAACAAATCCTGAGCTGGTAAACCACCCGCTCCCTCACCACCCACTCTCACGTCCCACTAATGTATCTGGAAGTCTTTTCCGACTCAATGGATCAAATGCAATTACTTCCGTCGTGCCCCATCAAGACCTCCAGTCTACGTAGTACAAGCATGTGGACCTCTGTTTCAGGAGCTCTGAGGATCAATGGCTGGCTAAAGTACAGTAAAGATACATGGCCGAAGGGATAGATCTGTCTTCGACCCCGAACCCGCTTCACCATCTTTAAGACATTGAAATAGAGTGAGAGTAAGAGGGAGTCTGTGGTACTACTGACCAAAGTCTAGAGTCCTCCCCACCAGCAGTATCCGGTCGACTTTATTAAACAAGATAAATCTGCTCGGATTAACCAGGAAGGAGATGCCAATATATTCCCTCCCAATATGTTCACTTCCTCGCCCTTCAGGTTCCTCCTTAAAGACGGGGGGGCCAAAAGATATGGAGCGAGAGTAGAATATCCTCCCCATTTATTTCAAACAAAGCCAAAGCCGCCAGAGAGCATCAGCAGCAGTGTTAGTGCGTAGCTGGTAGCTCCCAATAGTGTAGCCGCCGGCCCTGCTGGCGGGATTGTAGGAGAACTGGTGTGAGCGCTTACAAATCCCCCACATGTTTTATACGTCAACCATATATACATTCCACAGTACTTGTGACTTTTTTGAAAAGTATTTCCACCTAAAGACCCCCTCCTCATTCCATTTCTACTCTTCATAGGGTTAGGCGGCGTGCGTGTGCAGGATCAAGGGCAACGCAGGGTTAGAACATAGAGTAGTGGAAAGTATGGGAGGAAACTTCTGAAAAGTGCTGTGCTATGCGAAGTCTCCGCATGGACAGTCCAAACACACACGCATATGCACACACGCAAAGAGATACGTACGCTATTTTAAAGAGTCAGCGCCTCCGTATTCGTTGGCTCACAGTGTGAAAGGCCTTGAGTCGACTCCGTATGAGAGTTACCTAGCAGGTATGGTTGGAACTGCGAAGGCTCGGACCGGACATTCATCTCCCACTTATTTTTTAACCTTATTCTCTCAGTGGCTGAAAACTTCATTCCCACATTCATTATTTCCCCTGGATTCTTGGTTTCCTAAAATTTATTCTCATCTTGATATATATTTAAATAAGTGGCCAGGAGATTCCAGGAATAGCGATTATTTCCACAGGATCCCACTGGTAGACACGGCGTGCACAATAGAGAAATTCATGAGCTGTGAGTATGTTATACAGTATGAGAGTTAGTTAGGACAAGAATATAAAGGACATTGCTAGGATGAAATGACCTTCAGTTAGAAGGTAGGATTATGTGAGCCCGGCCAGAGAAACTCCCCAGTAAGAAAGTGGGCTGCCCGCACTCCTGGGCTGCTCTCTAATTATTCAGCTCAAATTTCCGAGCCGCTCACCGCAGCCGGAAGGAAATGATGTGGGGCACGGAGGGGCAGGGCCCGAAGTTAGCCCATGAGCCGTATTGACGTAAGGTATAGAGCAGCAGGGAAATGTGTAGGACCCTCACAAATGGAACGGAACTCACTCAGGCTGACTAACAAGCTCATGGATGGAGACTGAAGAGCGAGAGAATGGATGAGACGGGGGAAAATCAGTACGAAGAGTGAGGGAGGAGCATGCAGAGGTAGAGGAGAAAGGGAATTTAAACTGTTGAGTAACGTGACTCCGAAAGGTTTTTGCGCCCTCGGCCCCCGCAGAGTGGAGTAATTGGTTACCAAATCATTGGACAATTGTTTCTGGAACGAATTTGAAGAGATGAATTCACTGACTTGCATTAAGACGCCAAAGTTGGGAGAGGTGGTGCTCGTGCGTGTGAGCCGGAAGGATTTCACTGAATTTTAAATCCCCTGACCTTTCCCCAAGCATCTCACACAACCTCCCACTCTCTCCAAACTTGAACAGTGAGGGTTATTCTGACAAGACTGACGAAGCACTTGAGTCTGGTCGCACGGTTGGCTGAACTTGCATACTACCCCCTTAATTATATTCTACCCCAAATTCAGATTGACTACACTGTGCGGGAGCAATGCGGATTCCCTACCATATAATGGAAAAGGCCTGACGTATTTCACGACAATGGTAGGGTGATATGGTTTTGAGTCTGCTGAGGGATACCAATGGGCAATCATGTTGCAATGCACAGGACCATCCCATACAAGCCAAAGTATAACAAGAGTGTGAAACGGATTATATTTCAAATGATTTTCCATTAGCCTGATAATTTTCTTTCCCCGTTAGAAATGTACACTTTGCTACCCACAGTTCCTGGTCCCGAACCCACTATTAACTCTTCCATCCACAATTATTGACGCTTCCTCCGTGACCACTACTGAACTTAGCTGGCGTCCCCTCCCAATCTTCATAATGATTTGAATATCGGATCAACGGTTTCGTGAGAGTTGGATCCATCTGACATGCGGTGCATGCGATAACGGAATTTAATTGGAAATAGCAACTTCCCTTCCGGGCACCTCGCCGAAGGGGCGAGTTCAGCGAAAGAAGCATTTTCTCGTTAAAACCTTCTCTTGTTCACACTCATCAGTGCAGCCGCGACTGTAGTGACCCTGGATGGAATTAATGATGAATGAACTTAAGACCTTGGCGGAGTCCTCAACTTACTTACTCCGTAAGTAAGGTCTTACTAACAAAAACCAAGTGGATGGGAGCGGCTACCGTTTCCTCCCGGAGCACATTATTGCTCCCTCACTGAAACTCTGGCTGTTGGCCATAGCGTGATGAAGCGGGTCGGGGAGGGGAATTAGGCAATGTCTCATAAGCGGAGCCCCCTCGTGAAATTCCTATTATCAGGTACACACTGGGACGGGGTGTGTAATGAGCCAAGTCTATATTGGGCCAGAGGCGATGGTTTGGTCAAATTAGGAAGGCACGCGACTAATATGCAATAGCACACACTCACATGTTGTGGGCTATGCATGAGGAAAAATTAATAGGTGGGAAATTGCTATTATAATCAACTCTCACAACAACGACACACATAATAGGTTTCCATTTCTTTCGCAGAGGTCCCAGCATAAGTCTTCGAAGCGAAGAAGGAGAAAGATTAGAATTTGCATGAGGAGGTGCTACTGACGTCCTGGAAATTTTACTCGATCCCCCGCTCCATGTGACGAATCAACGTCGTTCTCGTGTGACCTGTCGCAATTAGTCATGGACATGGACTCTTTGAGCAAATTCAGGACAAAAATCACGTGGTAATACCAGTCTGCTCTGCTCCGATACTGTTGGCCTTACTGGAGGAGCTTGGCCTGGAACTGTGATGACATAAGAGAGTGTTTTTGTATTATTCAAGTACGAGCCCACACACGCTAGCAGAAAAATGCTCGCTAAACTCGCGACATTTTTCCGTAGCTGTGGTTAGCTTAAACCACCTAAATTTGCTCACAGTAATAGTTGCCACGACCCTCAAAGGTTCACATGAGGTTAGTCCCACTCAATTTTTAGCGAACCCCTCACGTGTCATCATAGATAATTGATCTGAGATTTAAATTTGAGATGGTTTTGAATGTTATAAATGATTATGACTGATTTCAAAAAAAATGTGAATCCGGTTCCACTCAGGGCACGTTAAAAATTAAAGACAAGTCGGTTCGGATGTCAATCAGATTTCTCCTGTTCTGACTGGACACAAATATTATGAAGAAGCAGTACAATAAGTTGGGGTGAGCGGACGGGAATTCTAGGTTTTTATATTTACATTTTCATTTTTCACCTTGTTGATGAAAAAAATAACGAGCTTAGCTCAATGCAGTTTCTACTGCTGGAAACTACAGACCCGAGCACAATTGAAATTTCAAAATGTGATCCGACAACCCTGTATATGTTCCATGCTTTCCCAATTTCTTCACCTATCCTAATTTGGCGTCAGTAAAACTACTGAAATAATTTTGACTATGGATGTCAAAGATTAAACCAAAGATTTTGTCATCCTCCAGCCTAAAAAAACATGATGTTCTCAAAGTCAAACTGCCGTTGAGACTCGCTGGGAGGACGACCGACATGAAGGGAGGCCTTGTATGTGTGGCTATTAGGAAGACTACCGAGTGCCTTTGACCACAGGTTATCGAATCCATGAAGCCGGAGGAGAACATGTGAAGAGGCATGGCAAAATCCAAGGTTCTAAATCGTGCAATATATTGTTATGCAAGAGGCCTTTGAGAACGTCACATACTTTCCCCTCTGAACTCCCAGCGTGTGACTCCCACTACCCACACTTTTCCCTTGCATTTGAGCAATAACCTTCTTTTCTCTGAATAGGCGAATCAACTACCATGGTAGGGGGGTAGAAGTGGGGGAAATAACAGTCAAACAGTTTGCTTCTGAGAGGACTCTCTGGATATGACTCTATTTGAATAGTTTGAAACTTTTCCACCCCTCCCCCCTCGAACTATGCTCGGAAAGTTCTCCTTGATTTTCTTGGGAAGGAGTGTGAGCCTGTCCAATGGACCACTGAAGGACAGGGGTGAGGTGTGAATGAGAGTGAAAATGGGTGTGTGTGTGTGTTATGTGAACGGGAAGAAGATAGGTGCAGAAAGGAGCATGCAGGAGGGCGTGTACATATTTATATCAAGGCTGATCAATGGGCGACATATTAATGACACGAAAATGAAATCCCACTGCATTCTCTATCTAAAACACTCCAAAAGATGGTGACTCGAGCGTGAAAACATGCCCTCCTGAGTTGGCCGTGCGCCGTGTCAGAGTAAATCTTGTTAGATATCGGACGAAGCCCATTAATTTGCATTTGTAGGATGTAATCGGAGAGAGCCCGTTTCCCTCTGATCACACATGACTCGTAATAGCTTTAATTGAATCCCTGCACGTATTGCGTCGTCATAAATACGTGCGGGAAAGTACAGATATACACGTGCATTTGTGGAAATATGCAGGCAACGGCCCAAGTTTTCCGAACGGTCCATAGCACCCAAAGAATGGTAGGCTTCTGGATCATGGCATATATGAGCAAAAACATAGCGATGGGAGGGAGAGGGTGGGAGAAAGTGAAGCTGAGCGCTGGAAATGGACAAATTACTAATGCAACTCATGTAGGCAACATTCGTTTGTCGAATGTGTGCACATACGTATGTATATTTGTGCGGGATATGTGTGAATGGTTGTGTATGTCAATGTGGCTGCGTGTATGAATGTGTGTGGGTGGAACGGAACTCCTTGTGCGTAGCCCTCCACTCGTCACCCACAAACTTGGGCAGGACTTGACTTTTCGCCCCGCTCCCTTCAAACTTGAATACAGGGAGGGAGTCATGGGAGACAGTGGTGGTAGTAGGAGTATCGGTAGTAGTAATAGTAGTGTGAAAGAAGAGGAAAGGAAAGGGCGTGGGCTTTACCATTCTGTTCCAATTTTGTTCCTCGTTTCGTGCTAAATTTGAGTTCCAAAGATCCACCGTGTGTGTCTGGGCCTCTGCCTGAGCTCTGATATGCAGTGTTGGGGCTTATTATCAATCTTCATTAGTATTTTAGCGCACGAGACCCCACTTCGCTCCATTCAGTGGAGCGGGCCTCATATATGTAGATCCTGTGATGAGAGAGATAGAGAGGGGGCGAGAGTCATTGGTGAATTCTCTTCGATTTCAATTCCGGATCTTTCGCCTTGTCAACCATTACCACTGCTGGTATAGGAGCAGCAGCGGTGGTGGTGATGGTGGCAGCAGTCCACTGTACGCATTTAAAGGCGCACATACGCACACACACTCACCCGCATTCACATATACTAACACGCGCTCAAACAAATTCAACTACACAGGCAGAAATATCCCTTTCCTCAAATACAAGCATACGTATACCCATGCACATATGTACACACACTTGGGCGCTCACACGAGCCAACACACACCATCACTCAAATATGCACGCCCCTACGGACGACCGAGCAAAGTTGTGCTGTTGGAGGAAAGTCGGGCCGTCAAAAGCTTTTCCCTATTTGTCTTCCTATCACCCCTTTCCTTCCTCCCGCAAATTAAATCAGCACAAGACGTGTCATAGTCCGGAAAAGTTTGAAAGCTTTTCTTTTTTATTTCCACTCCTTCATTCAATCAGGTGATTGTCTTCAAAGTCTGGCCAGCCCAGTCACGCTCTAATAATGCTGCCACGACTGTTACTCCATCTCCCATGGCTACTGTTCCCATTCCCGTCCCCCGCTCCCCAATCGTTCGCATGGAGCTTATCCTCATGTACACCTGAAACAAATTAGTGAGACTTTCTCGGGGAGGCGAGATAGACAGAAAACCATGCTATTCCCCCATCATCATCAGTAATGTATTTGAGGACGGATGTAGCGGCATCTGATATATCTATAAACTACACTGCTACTTTCCCGCAACATCCCGGCTTAGTAGATGTGTGCTCAAAATTCGGCTGTTGTTCCAAAGCGAGGGTAGTCCACAGTGGGTTTCTAATAAGAATAAATTACAAATGCAACGGCATTAATACACCGCATGGCTTTATTTCCTGCCCCAACAAAATGGTGAACGTCAGAGACACGGCAGGAGGCCGCCGTATACCCGCAGTCCCACCATTGGCTCCCTCCACATGTTCGTAGGCCTTGCCTTCATGCAACTGATGTGATCAAAATATCTGAGTGAGAGTTTAACGCGGGAATGCCTGAGGGAAGTTGAACGACATTTTTTATTTCAAACCAAACAAAGAAAATTCAAGTATATTTACATTCTTCCTTTGGTGGGGGGAAAGCAGTCGAATCTATCAGTTCTCAACTGCCCCAACCCTTTGTCACTTGTAGCTGCTTATAGATTTGTTGTTGCCATTAAGTAAGCAAAGATAGTATTAACTGACTTAAATTGATAATTAGCTAGTGGCCAGTATTGCATATCTTGAAGCTGACTGACTATATGACTGATGATTACGACTACTAGCTAACTAACAAAGTCTTCAATGACCTCTCATCGTGTAAACGCGCTAACCTTCTCGGACAGAACTGAATAATTTATTTCTTCGACGTTACTTGTGAGAAATTCAAAGGTGTTCAGCTAAGCTCAACTAATTTTTAACAAGAGTTCCGCAATTTTACATGGTCCTTCGAGACTCATCTACCCGGAAATCCAGCTAAAACTGACGTGAAACAATTCCTTCTTCTTCAAATTCTGTCTGGCTTCACTGGCTGCGCTTGCAACTGAACAGACACTGAAGTTACTACAACAAAGATGGATGCACTAAAGGGCAAAAGAATTGTACTAAAGGGCAAGATAACTCGCTTGCTCTTGAACATTACCCTGCTGTGGTGCTTTCAACAAATTGAGTTACTATTTACTTGGAGCAAATTCGGGAGCTTTGGTCTTGGGACCAAGCGGACTTTCAACTAAAAAGAAATTCACCGAAATGTTCGGCAAGCTTGAAACTATGTAACTGCATCTAATCGACTTAAATGCAGAGAGTGAGTCAACCAGGTCCTTTGGAGGATCAACCATCCAAAACGCAAGAGATCCAGTTGCTGAAGTGAAAATGCCAAAAATCGAATTTTCGTCATTTTCTGGCAATTATTTGGAATGGCTGTCATTCTCTGACCTTTTTAGGCGTCAGTTCCAGCTAAACACTAACAGCTAAAAGATTCCCGCAGAGCAGCAGTTTTACTTGCTCAAGCAGCCCGTAAAGGGGGATGCGGCAAAGATCATCTCCATGATTCCTTTATCAGCCGATAACTATCAGCGTGCTTGGGAAAAACTGGTGGAGAGATATGACAACCAGAGGGTCATCATTGCCACGTATCTCGATCTGTTCATAAACCAGCCTCACTTAAATCATGAATCATCAGCATCACTTCGCAAGCTCTGGGAAACTAATGAATGCAAAGAAGCATTAGAATCCCTAAGTTGTCCTACAAATACGTGGAATCTTCTTCGGATCCATATTGTGCCAAAAAGAATGGATAAAGAAACCAGGAGGCTGTGGGAACTTTAAATGGCTCGTTTTAAACCACAATCAGTACCTGCTAATGACTATAATGCACTGCAAACTTACATCATAAAAAGATGTGTAGCATTGAAAGCCACTGGGATTATCTGGACATCGAGTAGCAAAAGTTCACGCTGGTGAGCTGTACAAGCCTTCACGTCCTGCTTGCAAGTCCGATCATCCGATATACCGATGCGAACAGTTCCTGAAACAATCTGAAGCAGATCGTCAAAAGTCGGTCAAACGGCTCAAAAGATGCTCGAATTCCCTCCGATTTGGCCATTCCTATGACAATTGTACAGCTAGAGGTGGCCGCATTTGCAAAAAAACATCACAGTCTGTTGCATACAAACGATGTGGGTGCATCTGAGAGGCCACAGAATACATCAATGCTCAGTCATGTAGTCAGCAATGGACTTCTAGAGTTCTGCTGCCCACAGCACTTGTAAAAGTATTCAAATTTCAGGAGTTCATGCTTGTACTGATAGTAAAACTGTATTGGTTTGGCTCGGATCTCCGGCTAAACGTTGAAAACGTTTTTTCTCATATCGTGACGGACAAATGCAAGAAATTATCCCGTTTTCTAACTGGCATCACGTGGTCAGGGAAAAGAATCCATTTGACTTTACTTTGCCTGTAGAGGAGGTGGACCTGCATCCGTGCAATCATCCTGTTTGGTGGTATGGTCCTCAATGGCTGAAGTGCATTTGTCCTATCTTACACCAATGGAAATAATCAATTATACTGTAGACGAAGGACAGAACAGTTTCAATTATTGCTTTAGCTTCAGCCAAGCGTCCATTGTGTAAAAAGTTTTCGTCCTTGGGTTTCGAGTAACTGCATATAGCCTCCGGCTTAGCAAGTTAAGGAGATCAAGAAAAATTTAAAGGAAAACTTGGTTCCTTACAACAGCAGAATTGAAGCTGGGTCTCATGTTCCGGGTGAAAACAGTGCAGGGGCAGAAATTCTAGTTGGATATTTTGTCATTGAAAAAATCAACTGAAATACCACTAAAGAGCAAGCTTATGTCATTGAGGCCTTTTTTAAATCAGAAAGAGCTACTTACAGTATGCGCTCGTCACAGATTTACCAGAATTTAACGAGATCAAAAGTTCTCATTACTTCTTCCAACGTCCCGCGAGCTAACGAATCTAATAATTTGGCATGAGCATTTTAAGTATTTACACGCCGGTTCACAATCACTCCAACCACTTTTGCAGCACACATTTTTGAGTTTCAGTTCCGGCGATGAGATTCGGCGAGTAGTTAATTCCTCCGTTAATTGCCGACAATAAAAATCCGAAATCCAACAGCAGTATCTAATCGCTGACCTTCCATGCACAAGAGTGAATATCTCAAACCCATTCCAGATATTGGAGGCTTTACTGTTGGGGCTACCAAACGAAAGAAAGGCGTTTAAATGCTATGCTGCGCTATCTGCTTCTCAGCTCGTGCTGTACATATTAAAGCGATAACCAGCC
The DNA here is from genome assembly GCA_021029175.1 of Bilobella aurantiaca. Classification (NCBI taxonomy): domain Eukaryota; kingdom Metazoa; phylum Arthropoda; class Collembola; order Poduromorpha; family Neanuridae; genus Bilobella; species Bilobella aurantiaca. The sequence goes on from VYYI01003656.1 coordinate 10,965, forward strand.
TTACAATAGAGGCATTCATCGCTGCTTTGAAACGGTTCATATCACGCCTTGGTCCACCTTTGCACATTCACACGGATTGTGGTACCAACTTCGTCAGTCCAAAGCGTGAAATGAATGAACTCATAAAATCCATCAAATTAAAAGGGACAAAGCCAGCATTTCATAATAATAATTTTATTCGAACGGTCCTTACCGACTTCATATTTTGGAACGTGAGTTGAAATATTAGCTCCTGTTTGTGGAGCATAAAGAAGAAGTTATAAATAATGTAATTACGAGGAACAAAAAGCATTAATTATGCAAAGCATTAAATAAAATATGGATTTCACAGAGTTAGTATCCGCTTTTTCACAAAATTACGAAGTGACTGAAGGATACAGACATCAGAACGAGAGATAAAGCTACTATTTGTCTCAATGTTTGACTGATGAAGCAATCTACTGGCATTTGAATTCTCCCGTCGCCTCATGCAGAAGGACGGGCGGAAGCGGGGATAAAATCTCTTAATTTTAATTAGCATCGATTAATGGGCAATACCATACTAACTTATGAAGAATTTACTACCATTCTAGCACAGGTTGACGCCTGTCTTAACTCGCGACCTTTGCAAAAAATGTCTAATGACTCATTTGACCTGGCTGCATTGACGCCGGGACACTTTTTGATTTGTGTTCCTATCGCAGCAATTCCGAAGCGAACGAGATGGCAATTGGCGCAAAGGCTTTTACAGCATTTCCGACAGTGGTGGCAGAATAAATACCTCCCGCTTTTGCAGAAGTGACCGTAA
>VYYI01003657.1:0-11749 GCA_021029175.1 Bilobella aurantiaca
TGTATTGAGGAAACCAAGAAGTCTCTTACCGAAGCCAAGGTTTTGATTTGATTTAGTTTATTATTAACAAAACAAGTTGTCTGCCTTGGCGTATGAGGTGTAAAGCTTGATATGTTGGCAATCATTTTAGAAAACCAGAGAGGATACATCGGAACGTAAAGCTCAACAGGCGGAATACCAACTTCTAACGAAGGAGAAGGCGAGGCTTGCGAAAGACTTAGAAGCTTACAAGGATTCTGATCCGGATGCTATACAAGCCGAGAAGCAAGAAATTGAGGTAAATGTTTACAATTTACAATTGAAGTACCGATTTCCCAATTTCGAAATTAACTGAAGGAGGCAGTTGCTGGTGTTAATCGCTGGACAGATAACGTAGACAGTCTTCGGTCATGGATAAAAAACAAGTTTTCCATGTCTGATGCTGATTTTGAAGCTCAGACTGGTATTCCAGAAGACTGGGAATACTTGGAGGTAGAAGGACAGACTACACAGAAATGACATGCAGATTATTTAGTCGGTCGTTTTAATAACAAGTAATAAGAATCTCTATATTCGGCGTAGCTGTAACACTATTATAAGAGGAAGACTCGTAAAAACATTGATTCATGATTGATTGCTCGATTGCAAAGGAAGTAATGTAATATACACTATTCAGTATCGGTCTAATGGTTTTAAAATTATTAGTCAGCGAGGAGAAGTTGAACAAGTTGGTCCTTCAAAGTCCTGAACGAGGGTCTCTCATCCGGATGAAGTGCCCAGCACTTTTTCATAACTTCATACGTCTCCTTCGGGCAGTTCTTGGGCTTCTCCAGCACAATCCCACGCTGAACTCGCTCCACCACTTCTGTATTCTTGAGACGACCGTAGGGCATTTTCCCACAGGTAAAAACTTCCCACATCAAGACTCCTAAGTTCATTAAATTATTTTAAAGAAATTGGATGTTCCACAATGAACCAATAACGCTAACTGCAGTATGTGTTTTTATACTAACCGTATGCCCAGATGTCAGATTTGCTGGAGAAACGCGTGTAGTTTAATACCTCAGGGGGTGCCCACTTTATTGGAAATTTCGTTCCGCCTGAGCTCGTGTATTGGTCGTCCAGTACGTACCTTGTTCATATTTAGAATTTGGAGAAATAAGAACAAAAGTAACCAAATATGCTTAGTAGATATTCACCTGGCTAAACCGAAGTCTGCTACTTTTACTACGTTTTCTGCTCCCACAAGACAATTTCTTGCCGCTAAATCGCGATGGATATAGTTGTGACGTTCCAAATATGCCATTCCTTTGCACACCTTTAGACAACGCTTGCATCAGTACACCTAATTCTTTGTCACTGTCAAGTAATTTAATAGAATTGTGGTCATCTTTACTTGAATTGAAATGTCTAGGAGCATGCCCAAGTTTGTCTGCAGCGAAGTTTCATGTCTCCGTAGGAAGTTCAGTAACGCTCCATGCTTCATGTATTCCGTGACAATGTAAATAGGACGGTGTTTGCTACAGACTCCATATAATTGGACCAAGTTCTGGTGTTGGAGTTTTCTTTACAAAATAAAAAGGTATACATAGTATTAGTACATGGATCAAACTTCTCAATCGACAAGTATACTTACGTCATGACCTTTGCTTCTTCTATAAAGTCGTCCTCTGACATGGTTCCCTCCTTCATCATCTTTACTGCGACATCAATAGACCCTCTCCATTTCCCCCTACGCACAACTCCAAATTGACCTGACCCAAGTTCTTCATGCAGCATCAGTTCACCAGGATCAATCTCCCATTTGTCTAATTACGTTGAAAACTTTTGTTTAAAAAAACATGTCTTAATAATTTTAATTGTTTCATACCGTGACTGAGACCTGCGGTGGGCGGAGCTGCACGTTCAGTGATTGGTGGATGTTTGAGACGAGATGCGAGACCACCAGCATTGTGCCTGTGATACGTGACCAGGTCAGGTATTGAGGGACAGCAGTGTTTCTCTGATAGAAAAAATTCTTCCCTGGCATTTTGTTTTATATGGTAATGCTTCACCTGCGGATGTGGTCTAGATAAATTGAAAAATATATATATAAATACGCTTTCAGTTGCAACTTAAAAAACCGATTAAACTAATACTAGTACCATTATGATTACAATAACGATTTGGAACCTACACTTTTGTATAGAGGCTGAGAGTATAGAGTCCTTTTGTGGAAGAATTTCTAACGACAAATGCACCTTCTTTGTCATCATATCGAAGTAGCGTCTCTGCCCTCTGCCGTGACATGTCACCCACATACCAGCTAAAAGTTTTAGACAGTTCAAGAATTTAGGTGTTGCTCTGAGGTTTACTGAAACAATTGGGTTCCTTACTCCCATTGCTGGAGCCCAACGAGTTGTTTTTCCTTGACGTAATTACTGGGAATGTAACCCACTTGGCTAAAAGTTTGTTTATTCATTCAGTTACATTAACTCCTAATTTCAAATTCAAAGCGAAAAAAAATCTTACCCATTCTTATCCCTCACTTGCCACCAATGCTCCTGTCTGTCATCCACGATTTCGTACTCCTCGGCCTAACGTAAAAATGTTGACGTAAAAGTTGAAAAACTGAAACGGCAATTTGCCTGAATATATTTTCTCACCTTCTCTAGACTTAGGTCTCCTGGCTCGATTGCTTTGAAAGGATAGAGAGCCACAACAACCCTTCCAGACCCCTTTTCCTAAATCAGTAGTACACGCTGGAGATTGTTTCTCGTAAAATCTAAGTAAGGATGAAAGTTACTTACCCTTGGTGTCTTTATTGGGGTGCAGGGGGTGCCCCCTCCCATTGAAGCTAAAATTAAAATAATTATTTTATTCCGACTCCGGCTCTTTGTGTAGTAATTCATGGGAAATTAACATTGGTTACCCTCCGTCTCTGATCGAATACTGTTTTCACGGGAGTGGTCTACACAAAGTTTTCGACTTCCAAACTCCTCTGTTGCAATTTTATTATTTTTGTGCAGTAGTGTCCCGCTGGTTGAATTAAGTGTAGCCAAATTTCCTCGAATCGGCTGCCCTTCTCTGCCCAAGCCTGGAACTGGATGAAGGGTTGATGTAATTGGTGCACAGCCTGGAGCGTCCCGTGCCAATGCTCCGCAACAGTTCCACTTCTGTGTAGTCACGCCCCAAAGGCCACGGTGAAAATGCGTTTCCTCGCAGAATGGAACTTTCCCGGTCAGACCTGCGAAGGACAACAAACCCAACTTCCTAGTCAGACCTGTGGAGAGAGGCGCATAAGAGTTTTAGCAAAAGAGGAAACCTAATAGAACCAGATTATTAAAAAAGTAGAGATTAGAAAACAATTAAAAGATGATCCAATCGACAAAGTATAAAAAATATCTGGATGACAGGTGAATATTAGAGAGAAGCCATTTCCAATGAATGAATGAGATGAAATTGTAAAACTGGGGACATGTTTTTCTTATCGAATTATCAGTACTAGATAATGATAAGCAGTCAAATAATCAATACACAGTCAGCGTTTTAGCGAAACGAAAGTGATTTCAGTAGGGGTTTCCCCAGTTGTAGCCTCAAATTTTACAATAATTTACTCGAGTTACACTTACAGTGTCGAAGTGCTTCAATCCAAAGATCTCGGTCCGTAGGGTCAATGGCCTTTAGGTAAAGTACCCTCGTCTTCTTTGGCTCAACAGAGTACCCCACCTGCGGCAATTGACGAATCCAATTAGTACTTATTAAATCACGATTTCCGAAATATCTACCTGGAATCCCGATTTATGTGCTTTTGTTTGATTAGTTTTGAATCCAAGGCAACTTAGAGGTGTTTGCCTCTGTTCAGTCGTTTCAGGCTCTCCGCCCAGGTCAACTTTCTCCACCCACTTGAGAGATGACAGAAGAATACGCCCTTTCTCACGCTGCTTCTGCAATTATCGGATGACAGTTAATTTTTAATTAACTTACATAATACTCCATCTCCATCAGGGTCAACTAACCCAGGAGTATTTATTATTAGAATATTAAGTTATCAGATTTTACCTTTAGCACCAATAATTTTCAAAAGGCTGCTTTTGACAGAAAAAGTTTTGGGATTGGTAAATTGTGTCTTAAACAAATTTATGTGCTGGAGAGGCTTACCTCGGAGTCAGAATTGAAATACGCTAGGGACGTCTTGGTAAGGCAGAACCATCTCAGCTGGTACGTCAACGGTGAGAAGCGATTCGGCGTCTGGGATCGTTTTGTGAGGTAACCCTGGCGGAGAATCTCTTGAGGATGGCCACTTCCACGATGGGCCATTGGCGGTGTCCTGTGCCTCCTCCGTCACAGTCTTGTCTTGTCTTCGCCTCTGTCATCCAACAGTGCTCGCAAAGGACACGGATCCTTCCGAAAAATTGATTTTGTTTGCACTCCTACAAAAAAAAATGCTTTGACTTAGTTAATGACTTCTAGTTACCCAACGCAGTCTGTTATTCTAAAAATCATATTCTTCATTTCGTCCGTCTTAATTGCATTAGAAAGTTGAGTCTAATTTGATTTCGACTAGCTTACCGTTCAATTTGATTCTCTTGGAGATGGACCCACTTGAACGACCCTTACAGATGGATGATGAATAGAAGAGGCTTACGGCAGAAGGAAATAAATTGGAGCAGACTGGTTGGGTACGCTGCGCTTCTATTTCATATCTTAGCTAAACGTGTGAGTGGTGGTGGTAACTTGAGATTCAATTATCAATTGACTGGGTTTACAAATAATTGGATTAGATGTGACAGGAAGGGATTTAAAGTGATTGGATAAAATGTGGAGTTTACTTGAAGAAGATCCTGAGATGAGGATGAGAGAGGAGATGAGATTCCCTGAGGCAGAATCCCTTTGTTTTGATGCGCAGCCTCCGCCACTCCTCATCAACAATTGAAGAGACACTGAATGCAATAGAAAAGATAAATTCTAATGGCCGGATGGATGCACTTTACATCCCTTCGTGAGGCCTCAATAATAATTATCCCTCCCATCATAACCCAGTCCAATTCAATTGACTCATGTCAATGGAATCCGGATTCGGAACTCACAAAAAACGGCTACGAAAAACTTATACAACAATTCTAATTTTAATAGTAGTCAACTGAATTGATAACATAATAATAGCTCTGTCTTTGAACGAGTGAACGCTATTAATTTTTTTGTACATTATTCGGATAGTTTAAGAAAAGGAGGCATTGATGTTTATGAGATCTTGTCTTGTCACTCCACAATTAACAAGAATATATACTGAACAATGAGATTTTAAAACTTCTGAGAGTTTTGGCTTCATAATTTGTAGGGCTATTGGGATGAATTTAGTCATGATTACGGGAACGGGAATAGCTTACTAACGTCATAATTAATGAATACAAAGGCGGCGGCGGTGGTGGTGGTCACACGAGCGTAGTTAGAGGCTCAGCCTCAGTTTCTTTACGTGCTTCATGTCTCTTGCGTATTCGTAAGCAGAGTCTGAGGCCCATTGTCGACACAAGTACCACGTCAATAAGAGGCTGAGTATAAATCGGTCCAAGCTATTAAAAAACATCAACAAATCGGTTATAGGATTTCCGGTCACTCTAAATATGTTTCTCTAGTTTTATTTGACAATTGAGTGTAATTTGATTTTATGGTGTAATGATTACTATTTACCTCATATGAGGATAAGTGAGGAAGATAACGACAAATGGGACCAATCCCATGTGCCGCTGCTGCTGGAGCATCATTTGAAATTCCGGAGACTTCATTGTCATTGTTGGACTCTCGATAACCACCTAAGATAAAAGTTAAAGGGATTAATTAACAATTGCTAACAACTTTTTATCAGTTGATTTATCATACACAAGCACTAAATACCTGATTCAAGCCAATCATTTCTGGGAGATCGAGCATTAAAACCGTCCCATACATTGAAGCCCAGGCTACTATGTGAATCCACTGTAAAACAGGAGTTCGAACTTCCAAATCCCAGATCTTTACAGGAATTTTCTGCCAGTATTTCAGCAAAAACTGTAAAATACTTGAAGTTAGGCTAAAAAATTCATAAATTTGTTAAAACTCTCTTATTACCATCAATACAAGTGCTGTTGTAAGCATATAAAGCGGTCGGTCAATTTTGTATTTGTGATGCAGCTTGTACCACACCCGAGTGTTCTTGAGCACTCTAGAAGAAAGCAGCGTATGTTGAAGGACAAAAGCAAGGAGCAGGCAAAGGTCAATTCCTGCTTTCTGGACGTTTATATTAAACCAGTCTCCGCTCTGAACCATTTCAGTAACCCAGCCTGTTGAAAAAAAAACTTAAGGTCCATGTTTTTTTTTTTACAAATAATTTCTATAGATCAGTACTGAACACTGGTGTCTTCGAATATTCCTCTTTAAATTCTAAGCTCGTCGTATTCGCCGTCTCCGCCAACCAGAACCCCAATTTGACCATTGTGAGGAAGGCAGTGCTGTAGGAGATCATGATTACAGTGAACTTGGCCAAGGTTCCAATACTTGTTCGGTGCTTATCGTCTATGTCACTAAAGTCATCCTCAAAATCATTCATGGTTCCTTTCCCATTGTCCAACTGATCCGTTTCTTGGGTTTCTTGATCGATTGTTGCCATTCTATAAAACCAGACCGCGGATCCAACTAGGAAATTAAATCTAATATTAAACAAAGTAATCTCTATCCGTTTTCTTTTGGTATTTGATTAAAGGTACCTTACATTGATAAATATCCTTAATTACCTCAACTTAATTAAATAGATATCGATTATCGATAAACGAAACTTTGATAACGAGGTTTTATTAAAAAAACGACTCTTTAATTTCAAAATGTGATTTTAAAAAGTGAAAATAGAAAAACAACAACAAACATTTTTTTTCGTAAAGCATCCGCGCCCTATCGTAGCTGGGCAATCAAAGCCTTGATTGCCCGACACTTTGCTCGTCACATTTTCGACACTGCAGTGTCGAAAAGAAAACGAATCATTTTGTTCATAACTGTAATAAACATAAATTAAACAATTTATAAATTTATTAAACAATAACAATTATTGTTTCATTATGAAAATAGATTGTTCATTTTGTACATAAGTTATTAATTATAATCATGATCGATTAATTTAAAAAAAACATAAAAAAAAATGTTTCATACTTTCAAAATCCGAGTTGGAGTGCTTTATTGTGATTTCTGAAATTATGCTTTTTACCGATTCGGTCGATTGTTTTTAAACAACAAAAATCTCAAACAAAATTACAATAAATTGAAGTGGTGCATGGTGTTATGTTTGTGCAATACTGCAAATTTGCCCGATCTTAACTATAATATGTTTTTTTTTTGTCTAGGGAAATAAGATTGTTAAGTCCAAAAGAACGCGTTCAGCAGGAGATTTCGTTTCGTTGCAGAATATATGCCTGCAATAAGAACAATAGAAATTGATTTTAATTTTGAAGCATCCATGATTTGATAATTTAAATAACTCCTAGGCTTACCTATTTGTAGATGTGGTTGGAGCCGCTGGTACCATTTTAAAGACGTCAATAGGCACTTCCTTTAAATCGCTGTTCTCGCAAATGATGTCGCTGAATTTTCGATTCCGTAAATGCTTTATTTGTGCCTCTGTAAATGACCCTGGTGTATTGGCATGCGTGAAGAAATACGAGTCCCCAAATTTAGTGCGTTGGAATTGTTTTGCCTATGTCAATTTCATGTTTAATTTTACGAAAATTAAAATAATAATTTTTTTTTACTTTGATGCAATTGAAAGTTGGACCAGTTAATGCGCCTGTTTGGAACAAAATATGTTTAGAAAAAAATAATATAAAAGATTTAGAAATGTAACGAACCAGGACTCCTCTCTTCTGTTAATCCACCTGTGAAAAGATCAATTTCCGTTGGATTTTTATAAAGTTTTGCAAATTGACTCCATGTTCCGTTAGTAAAATGGGGCCATTTTGGAACTTCGCTGAAATTTGGTGGCAAAGGAGGGAAGCCACAAAATTTTCTAAAGTCATTGTATGGTGGTATTCCATGATCCCTACCACGCTACAAAATCAAACAATAAACAATATTTTAAAAGTAAATGAAATGTTAAGAATAAGAATTTCGAACAGTACTTGTAGGTTTCTGGCAATGAGATCTTGGCCGAAATCGTGCTTGTCTTCTCTCAGCAAAAATCTGCCTAAATCTTCTGTCACGAAATTGTCGTAATTTTGAGCTGGCTATATCAAAGTAACGCAAATAATAAGTATTTTGAAATTAAAAAAAAAATCTTTTCTGACTTCTAAATTCTATTTGCATTGAAAAGAACTTTACCTGAGTTGTCAGACCTTCCAAAATAAAATTGTAGCCATCTCCATTGCCCGTTGGACCAAAAATCTAAAGAATTTTTTTTAAACAACATGCATTATACGAATTAACTTTTATTTTTTATATTTAGAGCAAACTTGTCCAGATTTAAAAAAGTTATCTCGTAGTCGATACTCTCCAATTTGTTCGAAATTTTTCATGAGTCGAATGATGCCGTTGATCAGTGTATGACCAAATCGGTATGCAGCCGTGGCAAAGGAATGAACCACCGTGGCATCCATGGAGGAATTATACGTTGTGAAATATTGTCCATCGTTATTTCCGAGCACCAGATTGTACTTTTCCATCGTTTCGGTGCCTTTATAGAAATCAAAATGTCAATACCGTTTATGTTTGTTAGCACTTAGAAAACAAGCGAAGCTTACCTAAAACCACGGGTAAGTACTCTCCGTAAACAATATTCTGCATCTCCGCAATCAAGATTCTTCTAATCCATCAGAATTTAGAAAAACAAATTTCATACCATTTTATTTTGATTAAAAAATGTTGTTGTTTTTTTTGTCGGAAACCTTGTCTCCTCGTATATTTTATCGTCCTTCCATTTTGGAAACTTTTGCTTTATTTTTTCTGCAATACGATTATGCTCCCTTGCAAAAACTGCAACAATACAATAAGTATTTTTCTTATGTATTGAGAAAGTATTGAATGCGTAGCGTGGATTCTTACGTGTGTGCATAACTGCTAGGGCAGGCATTTCGTTTACTCTGTTTAATTTTTCTTAATTTGGATTAATAGATTTTGATTGTAATACTTATATTAAAAAGTAAAGAAAACCTTTCATCTCCAGCGTAAAATGTTCCCATAAATTCAATTTTTTCACGCGTGGCTTTCCGTACTTCATCAACAGTGGGAAGGAGATTTGGGAATTTCGAATTCATTCGCAGCTTCCCTGTAAATAAAATATCGTTTAGAACAAGCATTGTTCTAAAAAAAGAAGAAAAAAAAACTAATCCTATTAAATCTAAAATTGTACCGTTCTTATGTAAGCGCAGTTGACTGGCTCTTGTTTCTTCAGAGCCATAGACGTTGGAGGCATCGACATAAGCAGTTAGAATGTTCATTTGTTCACGCTCCAAAAGCGCATTGTGTCCAATTCCTTGTAAAAATGGAAAACTGTGTTTGAACAAAGTTTTGCACAACATATTTCAAGGTTTGAGCTTACTTGGAAAGCAGTATGGAGACGAGCGTGTAAATTCTAAACATGTTTGATGTCGTTGAGAATAGAAAGCATCCGTCGCTGGAATTTGAATTGGCCAGCAATCCATTCCTGATTTTTCCGTTGTACAACAACGCTTATCTAAATAATTAATTTGAAATAAACTAAAGTAAAATGCATTGTGCAGTATGTCAATTTGTCATTGTAAAATTGTTACCTCCATCGGGTGTAAGTGTCATATCATGATCCAAGAATTGACCTGTAAAAAATCGACGTGGCGCTTGTTTATTTTGTCAATCAAGTTTTTTTTTTCGTTTTTCATAATTAAAAGTTACCAAATTGTCCCACCATATTTGTTAAAACAGCGTCTGCTATTATTTTGTCATAATGAACAGTAGAGCTAATTAATCGGGCATTTGCCAATTTTGAAACTTTTCCACCACGCTGTTCATTATAGTCTATAGGTAGGAAAATGTAAATAATTTAGCTGTACTAATTAGAATTAATTCCATAAATAATTGGCCATTAAACAGCTTACCATCGTCATAATCTGAAGGAATCAGGCGTTCGAAGGCTGTGAACGAAGCTCCCCAAAATGGATTGTGCGCATTGTTGCAAGTACCATCGATGGATCTGTACTTGGACGCTAAACAGATTTCGATTTCTCTCTTGCATATCTGTGGTAAACGTTTGTGCAAGAATTTCAGCCCATTCGCTTTGGCCCATCCATGCCTATATAAAATTGCGTCATTTATGTATATCCATTTCATTGCCGAAAATGTTTTGGTAAATTTCGTAAACGCGAATTAAATTCTGTATTAAAAATTACTTTTGCAATAAGATTTTATAGGCCTCCAAATTCACGTTACTCTGATAGCCAATTTTCTGCGTAAGGGAAGTGTGCTTTGCCGATTTTCGCTGATCACGGTTTCCGTGACCGTGATGCCTTTCTCCATAATCTTCTATTTCAAGGTTGTCTTTCGCTTTCTATAGACTCAGTTTTAAAAAATAAAGATTTTTTTTTTAATTTATAGCAGTTTTTACTTGAATAGCATCTTCAAAAATTCGGCTTTCCCTAAAATTAGCCCACACGGATGTACTCATGATGAGCAGAATCCCAACACCGAAGTAGCACACGTGAAAACTAGAATACAAAATCGAAAAAGAAATGTTTAAAAATGAATCAATCAAAGCTGCAGTTTTCTTAATTTAATTATCGCTAGTTTGTTAGCAGTATCACTTAAACGATTCTCTTGCAAACACAAAAGAAAAAGAAGTGGATGCCAAGATTTGGAATTTCTTTGAATTTTTTTTTGTGGAGAAATAGTGGAGAAAGTGGGGAGAAAGTAGTTACTGAATTTGCTGCTGCACTCTCGAAACCTTGATAAAATTAATATTACCTCATTTAATCCTACCCTAAGATTTTGAACGTTTTGGAAGAATTTGAAACTGAACAACAAATGAAAGACCCTGAAAACCGTGTAGCATTTATAATCTGTGAAAAGACTACGACTTGTTGCAGGAGAATTGATAACTTATATGACTATTTTCACACGTCCTGCTGAATCTAAAATTTTAATTTCCTTCATTATTTCAAAACGTGCTATTTTAAAAGTGTTTCAAAACATGCTCAAAATTAAGCTGTTGTCTGCGTCATGGATAAATGGATTTGTTCCGCTCTGGATCGAGTAGAATAAGGCATGTATCACTAAAATCCACATTGTCCTCCTTAATTTACATTAAAACTACGTCCTACGATATCAATAATTAGGAAGGTGCGTCCAGTAAGCCTACTAGAATTTATACTTAGATTTCGTAATGTAGATGACGCAAACGGTATTACGTATTCGATAAGCGGCAAACACGGATGCGATTCCTTTTAGAAATGTATGAAAAGCCTGTCTACCTACCTAGTTGTCAATAATCGTAATTATTAAATCAATCGTCTCAAATATCGCATAACAATTTAAATTTAGAATGTTTAGATTTCCTTGAAAATATGGAACAAAAAAAAACGTACGTCCATGACAGAACTTATGGGTAGCAAGTCAGCGATAAATATTTCAAATTTCAGGAATGATGGATGACAGGTTTAGTTCACCTCGTTGTTCTATTGATTTCTATTAGAGCAGACCATAATGACCAAGGTCCTTGGCAACCGTACTAACAAAATCCTTACCAGGTTAAACGATAACTCTGTTGATCGTCGTTTTTGCAAAAAATGGAACTTCCGCCGAGATT
>VYYI01003658.1:0-11747 GCA_021029175.1 Bilobella aurantiaca
GTAGAGCAAAGTGTTGACCTTTTTTTGTAGCTTTCAAAGCGTCCCCCCAATTCAGATGAATAACGGGTTTTAAAGTTTTCGTGATATCAACGTTCACATAGCTATCATCGGATTGTATTAAAAACATAAAAGTTTTTAGCAAAAAGGATATGATAGATTTTTTGACGCAATGCCTATATAATAAAAATATTATGGAGTGTTTCTAATTATAGAAACAATACAGGTTGTAATTGATGTCACTTACTGTTATTTTCCAAACATGTTAATCAATCCAACTAAATATTTAGAGGATTATGAGTGCTTAATTATGATTTACTTCAATTGACGTGGTCAATTGGGAACGTCAAAGGGAAAAAATCTAGTAGTGTAAATAGAAAGAAATATATAGTGTTAATATTTGTTCGATGTTGCACTACTAGTTATTCAATTAAAAATATTTTTTAACCATGTCGTTACATATTCTTCATAACTTATTTCAAACCTCTCCAGTTTACAAGCATTATGTGTAGAATACGACGTATAATATTTACCGATGTATTGCAGTTTGCTATCATATGTAACTTTTTTTTACTTGAAAACAGTTTACAAACTTAGTATAATTGTGCTTCGAGGAAATTTCAAAAACAATTTCTATCAAAACAAATGAATTTCCGTTTTGTTCAAACTCCCTTTCAACCTTTTAAAAAAATTCAGCTAGTTGCCTGTTCATCCATAGCATCCACTGTAGCGGAATAAACAAAATTCAATTTATGGTTCAACTGTATTAATAAATTGTTTCACAATTGGAATCGATTGGTTGTGCCATTGAATTCAAAATTTTCGAACCATTTCATTCTCGAATGTTGGCGTTCAATTTTGCTTTCGCCTAAAGCCATGTAAAACTATTTACAGTACAAAACAAGAACAAATAGACGTGAAGAGAATTGATTTTCAGTTGATTTTTAGTACCAATATTTAGTTCTACTTTCACTTTTGTTTTTTTTTGTAACATTTATGTAATTATGTGTTAAATGTTTCAAAAACAGTGCCATACTCATAAAATGAATAAATGTTTTTGCGACAAAATCGAATTTGTTTTAACTTTTAGCTTTCAATTACTAAGGACTATATTTACGTTTATTATACGTGCGAATTTTCAATTGAAAAAAAAAACTACAACATAAAATGTTTTCTCCCGAATACAGTTTATGTGCATCAGAAAAATAACGAGTACAAAGTAATAATAATCTTGAAACGTTTACGCTTTACAATATGGTATAAGAAAAAAAAGTAATAAATTGTCTAGAATTGTCGCTGTCTTCAACAGTCGTTCAAAATCCGACTTATGTCACTTTTTTCCGAGACCCAGCTTTATTTGATCAACGTCAGACGCAACTGCTTCTTAAAAACTGTTCCCATGTATTAACCTGGATTGGATTACGCCTTTCACAAAAATCGACTTAATTAAGTTTCACAAATCTCATTGAAGGCATCACAGATACGAGTTGTATGGCAACTCCATGATTGACCACAAACAGCAACTTTTCAACAAAAGTGCTCCTCCATTTGAAACGGCAATGACCATTTAAAGGCATACGTTTAACATAATACATGTAATCCTAGAAACTACCAATCGTTGTATGTTAGCTTTTATAAAGCATAGATGTCTGAGTTGTGCTTTTGAAAGCAATAACATACTCATTCTATTTAATCAAGACATGTTAAGAAAACATCTTTTTAATGTTTTAGTTTAGGAGGGCAAAATAATTTTTATTGTAAAAACAAATCCTAGTTCCAAACATTTTGTCTCATTTTTGGTGAGTGCATTTAGTGCATACGTTCACAAAGCCATTGATTTCTGAGTTCGAGATTTCTTTCAAGGAACGCAAATCAGATTTGAAAGGAATCAGTCAATTGACATTTGCAAAGGTATTATTCAAAATTGCATTATATAAACTAGACAAATAAAAATTAGAATTTGTATATTGAGACAGTATACCAAGTTAATGAGAAACCCAAAAGTACCAGAACAAAGTTTCCTTCTTAAAGTTGCTACTAATAATTTAAAATTACACATTTGAAACGCACATATACATACCACACAAGAAAGATTATGCTATGATATTATAGGTAATTAATAAGGCGAAATTATATTTTTTACTACTGTGATCATTATTCAGTTTTTTGCTCAAATATGTACTTATGAAATTTTCAAAAGCAGCAAGCTTTGAGCTACCATGATGAGGATGACGACTTTAATGTAGAAACGGAAATAAGACCTAGAAATCTAGATCTAGAAATTGGTATTAGGGAGCAATTGCCAAGTCATGACACGCCCTAGGAATTAGGGCTCACATTAAATGCTATTCTAAGACTACTCTGATATTGCTAAAAGTTAAGTGGTTTAACTGCCAAATTGAGTAGATTTCTATGCTTTTCATTTCTACATACATGGTGCATTTCTCCATTGATGCTATCTCCCTACTACTAATTCAGATCAATTAAATTCTATTTTTACCTTATCCATTAATTTGGAACTGTTGACCTTAGACGTGTCTTGTCTAATGATTGAAATTATGGCAAATCTTATTACTCGAGTCAGGAGGAAGAACACATTTCTCCTTGAATTGAAATCGGATTTGCATAAGTCATTTTCAGTGAAAAATGTTGGTTGACGTTTGGTGAAATGGGCCTTTTACATAAAATGTATCCACAACTCCGAGAGGAGCGAAGTGTAAATGGAGTAAAACTGAAAAAAGAGAAAGTAGCTTTCCCCCAAAACCCACACTTAAGAATCCAATTAGCCCTTTCGTGAAATTACTAATTCTCTCCAAGGAGCCTAAGTGGGTAGGGGGCCTGTGGCTCTGAACTATTTTCTTCACCAAATTTGCCCCCGTTTCCCCTAACCTACATTAAAGGAGTAAACGTAACTCAATTGACGGAATTCCCGGTGGAAGTATAGATCCACTTTGTGGTTTTCCCTTTGAAGTTGATGATTGAAATGAAGATACGTTTTGTGGTTCCCTGTAGCACTCGTAATGTACACTACAAAACTAATGACCCTCATATTGAAAATTTAAGTTTGTTTCCTTCAAGAAATAAGAACAAACATTTAGTACACATGCCGTACGCCGTTTTTGTACACACATTTTTGTTTAAGTTGAATTTGTGCTTAAAATTAAGTTTACTTACCTCTTTTGTAAAATTTGTGTTTTCTAAAAAAAAGGTACTATGTTAGATTTAAGAAACAATGAGATGAGATTATGTATCAATCCAAACGACAAAATTACTTCATATAGTACAAGGCATAACCAAATCAATTCGAGGTTTCTATTTAAATTTTGGATCCGGTTTCGAGGTCAGGCTAGTTTGGCGAGTCCTAAAGAAATATTAATTTATGCTACATAAATAAAAATACATAATATATTGCTTTGCCTCAAGAAATTTATGTGGGACAAAATTTATATGCCAAAAAGATTCTGTACTTGACAAGAAAAAGTTTGAAACGAGCATACCATTTGTTAATAATGGTTTTTTTTTACTATGTGAAACATTTAGTATAATAAAGCATAGCCTGAAATTCTGTGGTTGACGGGAATTTCATTGTAAAATAGTTCCAGGTTTGCTAGTGCCTCGGAAATCTTGTGAAAAATTTTCAATGGTTTCCAACTTGGGCTCATGCTAAGTCGCCCAAATTGAGAAACTTTGAACTTTAAAATTTGCCCGACTTTACAGATAAAATGAAAAATCAGGAAGCGTAAGACCTCCTCAAATCTAAGAGTAGAACTTGCTCCGGGCGAATCTACTTTACTTTCAAGTGAAACTTTCGAAAACAACCCCCTAAATTATTGATATGCAAAAGCACCTTTCTAGAATACAACCAAAAATTTCCTTCATTGTTTGCAGAATGTAGTTAGCTAATGAGCTCAGGCCAAAATTAACAAAACCGTTCCGCCATGTAATGAAATCGAAATTCAGAAATCCTCCTGATACTTGTCACTGTTTATTAAATTTTGTAAGATAACCTTTCAAGATTCGATGTCAATTACACAACACTTTGCAATACTCGGAAATCAGAGGTTGAAGTATTAGTTTCACATGCTCAAGCAAGTCCAAAATACAAGATATGTCATTTTCACTAGTTCCATGAAGCAGAAAATCTGTATACTTGTTCCGGCATGGTAATTAAAATGAGAAACGTCATTCAAAACATACGTTGCACGTGGCTCTAAATCTTCTATGCTCAAAACCTCTATTGTATAGTTGGCAGAGATTTCAAGAAAATGAACGTAACCAACAGTGTTGTGACATATCTAAACGATGCAGATTCTGTGTTGCAAAGAACTTGCTCAGGTTAACAAATGGAGTAAATTAGTACCTTATATTCAAAATGATAATTGATTCCTAGAGCTTTGATTTTGCATAGAATGAAATGAGATAGTAAATTGCCCAAAAACAACTGACACTACATTCAAAGACGTATTTTTTCAGTACACTCGATAATTTTTAACTATTATTACCGGTTAAGACTAGAATTTTTTAAAGAAGGTTGTTGACTTTTACTGGAATTTTTTTAGTGAAACATGATTTTTTGTACCTACCCGGCATTTGACTGCATTGAGCGGTTAAAGTTTGACCTTATCCTATAGAATATTCCATTATTTTTTATTCAGTAAACTTTGGTAGAAGAATAATAGTGATCTTGTACTAAAAATGTAATGTGGGGAAATCTCAGATAAACCGCAGGGAATAGAACTCTCTCAAAATCCATTACTCACCCTAAAATATTTTGAAAAGGAAAAGCGCAGAAAGATGTTACTAGTAAAACGAGTGTTTGCAAAAACTATTTTTTAGTTTTTGAACTGGATCAAGCATTATACTATCAACATAATCAGAACAAGTTCGTTATATGTCGAACTTTATAAAATGTCAAAATTATATTCAATCAATCAATCATTTTCATTGATATATGGCAAACTCAAGATCAACGGGTTAGTTATTTTTAGTTAGTAAGAACCGTAGAAAACAATTGTAAAAGAATACCTTAACAGATAATTGACTTACGCTAGAGTAGCTTAAGTCGATAATTATCCTAAGGAGCTCACGGCTAGTCTTTATACAGTAAGTCAAAATTATGTAAAACTTATAGAAAGTGAAACATAGCTATATTAAAATGGTTGAAAAATTTAAAACAATATAAGTAAAGTTACAAAAGTTACAAACTAGAGTATCGGCACACAGCATTAGATATGAAGACGTGATACTTCTTGTACGTATCGTGCACAAGGCAAGTTGTAGTGAGGGAGTCAATTAATTAGTCAAAAGCAGTCGCTGTAGGAGGGAGTGATTGAAGGAAGTGTCAAAATTAAATTTAAAATGCTTACAATTAATGTCCATGAAATATTTTATCCCAAAATTATTTAAAAACTACAGTCAAATTGTAAAATACATTCTAAAGGCTTAAACAAGGAACAATTTGCTTACAACTCATTTCCAATCATGAACAAGAAATTTTATTTCTATATTTCTTGCCAATAGTCATAAAAAAAGTCAAAGCATACTTGGCTTATTTTTCTTCGATTTCATTTTCTTACAAGTAAACGTAGTAGGCACATTCATAATTAACAAAGGAATAGTGATTATGCAATAAACATGACAACAATAAACTGTAATACGACTTTGTCGGTACGAAAATAGTTAGTGTTCGATAGTAGTAATAGCTTTATTGTAAATAAAAACCGGGGAAATATTTTCATTAACTAAACTACCTGCCGCTTCCTCCAGGCAACAGTTGAACCTAAACAATCACTATCACTTATTTACAATTATATTTCTATACACATCATTCAGCAGCTAAATTTTGTTGACTATCTTCCGTTTATCATGTTTTTATTGGCGCAAAGGTTATGTAACACTTCCATTGTTCAAAACAGTCAAGAATCAGCCTTCGAATGCAATTTCGACAAGGTAGATTTTTCAAATACATATTCATTCGGCTTTGAAAACATTAGGTTTTTCGAAAATTAGCATTTCGGAAGGAGTTTAGTTGGTAAATACTGCGATAGCAGTAAATTTGGAGCAGAATAACGAGATATTTTGAAAGGAGATCACAAGAAATTTTGAAACAGGATAACGCTAAGTTTCGAAGGCAAATAACAAGAATCTTTGAAAGCTCAAAATTTTGAAAGAAGATAACAGGAATTCGGGGAACAATAAAGCTAAGAAAATTTTGAGAATTTGAATTTGAGGAGACTTGAGTCTTGTTATCCCGATTTGCAGTGAAGTGGAGCTAAGACGATCCTAATGAATATTGAAACTTGAAAGTCCGCTTGGTGGTGGATTCGTTTATTTACGGCGGCATATTTAGCGTTGTTGATGTAATTGGTGATTACGGCGGAGTTTGATTGGCTCTTAACTTACGCTCCGGAGACTCCAACAATTGATTGTTCTTTTATGTCTTTCTCAATTGTGAGCAATGCAGAACGCNTACGGCGGAGTTTGATTGGCTCTTAACTTACGCTCCGGAGACTCCAACAATTGATTGTTCTTTTATGTCTTTCTCAATTGTGAGCAATGCAGAACGCCTGCGACGCTACTCCAGAATTACAAGGCCTTCCGCCCCTTTCTTTCATTATCTCGAACCAACTTTGCTCGAGGAATTTGCAAGCGCAGCGAAGTTTCCCTATCGCTGACTTGTGTCATTTCTATCTTAAACCATTTCTATCTCAAACCATTTCTATCTTAAACCATAATTATTCTCCTTCTCTCGAGGGAGGCATTATTTGCTCTACCTGGAGTTCAGTCATTAATTACCATCTCTTGACCTTTGACATATCGTCTCCAATGCTCTGAGCAGCACAATTCCATTTCACGCCTGCCTGAGCACTGTCCTTCCTCACTCCACAATCCCTTCACTCACAATTGGAACCTCATTTCCATAAGACATCGCACAGAATTGCATTTCAAAATACAAAGGTACGTGAAACGGTTTTAAAGAATTTGCTTTCAAAAATGGAGTTTTCTTAATTGAAAGCGATGTGGGTATCTCGAATAATTGAATTTTTTTAAAAGCTATAATTAAATTTACCTAATTTCCATATATTTTCTTGATAGCTGCTAAAAATCAACGATTCAATTTATATCGGTATATGCATTTATACAAATGCAATTTCTTAATTGAATTGTTACTAAATATAAGACATTTTGACATTTTGTTAGCAATTATTGCAAAAATATGGTAAGCAATTTATAAAGTACAGTGTATTGTTCATTATTATGTCTCACAATGCACATGTATATCCTAAATGTAAATGTGACCTTCTATTGAATGCTGTGCTTGGTTTGGCTTTAGATTTTTCCAAAAATTATGTCCTGGAAGTAAAATTTTCTAGTTTATAAAAATGATACAGTGAGGCGATATCTGTGAGAAAGAAATTTTGTTATTAAAGTGAAAAATGTTTTCAGATAAATTAAAAAATTTTGCTCTTTTCAAAATGAAATACTTCCCAAGGTGAGTATATCATGTTTTTGCTAGAGTAAAAAGTAAGTTTAATGGACAGAAGAATGGTCTGGATAACTGGGATTTAGCGTGCGGGTAAAATTTTGAAATTGGATTGAGTTCTTGAAATGAAAAATGAATTTTGCCTTTCACCACATGGTGCCTTTCTCCGTGATATCGTAAAAGGGAAAGATCAAAGGAGCCATGCCGACTTTTTCTAGTTACGTATAAAGCTGAAATTGAGCAAAGAACTTGAGCATTTTATTTAGGGTGTGTGGGCTCCCGGTGCAGAAAGTGAAAGGGTCCAGTTGCAGGTTAAAAAGTCTATTAAAATTTAATACCTTCGATGAGAAATATAGCGCTCACAACCTTTTCCAAAAACCAATTTCTTTCTCCAGTACTAAAAACGAACTTCAAAATTCGTCTGGAATTCTAAATTTTTAATCGAAAATCTGCTTCCAAAAACTCAGAAATCAATCCCCGTCATCGGCGGTTTGCCTGTCAGAAGTATATCTTAACAAAAAATCTCAAACTTAATGTAAAAAGACAGCAACACTAAACAATGAAATGCGTAGACCTTAGCCAAATTTGGCGTTTTTATAGAATTTAAACTGTTCGTGAGAAAAATTTGCCTCCTGCGCAGGGTGGGAATGGGAATAAAAAATTATTAACTATTTGAAATTGATTTTTGAAATTAAGGAATAATAATCAATACCTTGATATTTCCTACGTACTTTACTATTGCAAATTTATGACTTGTTTTTTACATTGTCTCATTAATTACTTTTAAAGTGTTAATTCTCATTTTCAAATAACGCATTTTTTGCATTTCTTGCTATCAGCCTTGGGCAACCGAATACGAGAATTTTGTTGACAAAATAGAGGAAAAGGTTAATTGCTTCCGTTTTGTTCTTATTTACTCATCATATATCGTTATGTAATTTTGCCGAGACAAACCAGCTCGTTCTAGATGCAGAATAGGTATCGAGTTTAAAGAACTATTCTATCTGAAGACGGACTTGTTTATTATTCAAATTTGATAAAAATTTTCAAATTTTAAAAATCAAACGTAGCGCTAAACTCAGCAGCATACCATATTGCAACTATGTTCGTTCTACTTGCTCGCGTGCACTTTGTGCCAATTGACATATTTAAATGTTTAGCGCTCTACTCTCAAATTACGTTCTCTTATTCAACGCTCCGGGAAAATACGTTTACGAGAGTGTAGAACATCAAAATATTACTCGCATTTTTCTCGTGAAAAAGTTAAGTGCATGTTTTCACCAAGCACTTTGTGTAATTGGCCTTTTTCAGCCGCCAAGGCTAACGCGTGTGTATGCTCAGTAGCCCTTAATTGCCCTGAATAGAGGGCTTTTGATGTAGTTAATTAGTTTAGGAGAACAAAATGTGTGAAATTAATTTCCCTCCTAGCTAAATAAGGGAAATGGGGAAGTCAAAAGAGTAATAATTAAGGGCTCCCAATTGGAAGTCAAGAGAAAGTAAGGTGGAAAGTGGGCAGTATCTCGAGCATATCAAAAGAATATTTATTACTTCTTTTCAAAAAGTTGTCGACGCAAAGCTACTGCGAAAGGGTCATGAGCACAACTTCATTTCCAGCGAAAGCACCTCTTCCTTTCCTTGGAAATGAAAATCAAAATGTGAGACAACTTTCTCGACAAAGTTACAAGAGTTAGCTTCTTTTGATTAAATTTTCCAACTTTCCGACTATTCTACAGCATATGCCTCTGTTTTATAAGTTGTGGGCCAAGACTTGAGAAAATAATCAAGTTAGCAAGATGAGAAATTAGAGAAACAATTATTACTACTTAGTTCTCAGCTAAAGATAGAATTCTCAAAAATTTAATAATCTAGAGTTTTCTAAAATTAGAACAAAGAAACGTCTGCTGTGACTATTGCTAAATACTATAATTAATTGTTACCGAGAATAAAAACGCAAACGAAAAATATTTACAAGCTTCTAAAATTGGCAAAGCAATTTTAATTTTGACCTATTACAGTATTACACTCATTAACTTCCCTATTCCAACTTGCCCCGACTGGAAACTTAACTTTGCAACTTACAAATGCAAAAATTATTACAAAAGTAATTTGAAATAAAAAAAACTACAAGAAACAGCTTTCCTATCAAAATTTTACAGTTTCCAAAAGATTACTTTAAAGTTTAGCCCTATAGTTTTCCGTACACTTTTATTTCAAAATTATTAATATTATCAGCGTTTAATCTTAAACTATCACTGTCAACATGCAAATTAATACGAGAAACTGCCGAAATGTTCCTGGTACACACAATAGCTGCTTGACAGAACATAATGCCTTATGTTTTAAACAAGTTTCTTTTAGTAGTTTTGTAGAGTTGAAATTATTTTTAGACATCTACTTATGCCTAATAAAAAAAATTGAATGTATGAATTCTCCCAAGTGTGGAAAGCAGATATTTTCTAGTTTCTTGTGTCTTTTACAGTTTGTAACTTTACTTCAATTTATAAGTGCATCGTAAACCTTCCAATTTACCTTAACGTGCACTCTACTTCCTCCAGGAGATAGCCAGTGGGATTGCACACTTATATGCTACACATACAGAAGTTATAGTTCTAGTACTTGGAAATTACTGCTTTTTTGCAACGCCATTCTTCCACGGGAACCACTTATTTTCTGGAGGAAGATGTTATCCCCTAAATATTCCTAATAGATGCAAAAAAGTGTGAAATTTCCAATAAGAATTATACTGGGAATTTTCAGTATCTGAGAACACCATTTTCCTGCTAGGCTTCTAAAACCACCGCTTGAGCTACTTTTCAACTCAAGGAATATTGAAAATTTTTCATATTCAAATTTTGAAAAATTGGATAATTTATACCGCTCCGCTAGCTTTGATACATTTTCAGAAAGGTATAAGAACCCGAATTTTCACGAACTATATTTCACTTTCTAAGTAGAAGTTGCCTGGTTAGCTGTTTGGTGGATTGTTGTCATTATCAAGTTCTGCAAACAATGATTGTTTGAAATTGGCTAGAAGCCCGCCGCAGAGGTCACACTCAATGGTAGGAGTGATATTGGAGCACAATCGGTACTTAATTAAAGTGTTTAATTGGCAGCCATTAAAGTAGTGTTCCGTTGTGAGTGGGTGGTTGGAGTGCAATTAGGAAGCCGCAATGACTTCCCTTGACTTTCTTTGTCTTCCTTTCACTTTAAAATTGGAGAGAAGGAGGTGAAGGTGAAGCGTAGGAGAATGCAAGCGACATGGAAATGCTTAGCATTGTTGTCTATCCTCATTTCAAAAACAGTAAATGTCTGTTTACTAAATAATATTAACTTACGAAAAACAACACACTACTACACGAGTGGAATACCTTAAAGTAACTTTTAAACATTTTCAAAATATTGCTAACGAGTGGCAACAAGCTATTCCTTTATCCTGCAACATCGGGTTAGCGATAGGCAAGATATTGTACTGTTTACTTAATACCTCACAACAACAAGTTTACTGTTGTGTATGCTGTATGAACTACTAACTGCTGTTTATACTGTACATTGTAATATTATTATGCAATACTATAACAAAGTGCCTACTGTAGGTTGGTGATAGGCAAGATTTTGACCTATTACTTACTACTGCACAGCAAAAAATATACTGTAATTATCATCATAAATGAAAAATACACAGTGTGGGGCAACAGCTATGCGCCTCATGTCTTAGCAAATGTCAAACTACTTTTTTGCGATTCCATGTAATAGGAGCTAAAATAAAGGGCCTAAGATAAAGGGCCTAAAAATAGGAGCTAAAGAGTAAAAGGAGCTTAAGCAAAAAAGGGCCTAAAATAAAGGAGCTAAAGTAAAAGGGGCTAAAATATTCAAAATAATTAATTATTATTACTAAACCTTAATAAAATGATAATTAACCCTAAACCATTAAATAATAAAAAAAATAATCCAAAAGGCTAACCTAACCTAACATATATTAACATTATAAACCTAATACAAATAAATGTTCTTTGCAATATACATTATTAACCAATTAAATAACACAAAAAAAAACAACTTTCTAACCTAAAATTAACCCATCAAAAGTCAAATAAGTATTTTTGATACATGTGAATAATTTTAATTTAATTTTAATTGTAATTAATATCATGTTCTTGAGATTTGTATAAACAATTAATTATTTTAATTATTTTAGCTCCTTTTACTTTAGCTCCTTTATTTTAGGCCCTTTTTTGCTTTAGCTCCTTTTACTCCTTAGCTCCTATTT
>VYYI01003659.1:0-11746 GCA_021029175.1 Bilobella aurantiaca
TGGCTTATCTTTAGATTGCTTTAAGCTTATGATTGGATGAAGATTGGCTTTCCTAATGCATCGATTTTGGGATTGGATGTAGGTTGGATAACGATTAGAAACTCTAATGCATCCGCCTGCTGAGCATTGACCAAGAGAAAATTGTAGGTCCATAAACTGTTTTTGTCATATTTTACTTTCTTTCGTTTGCAGCGTAGAGAAATGTAGTAGGGAGAGTGATATTAATTCTAAGAAAAAAAGTCAAATATTTGTGAGTGATGGTAGCGGAGATGCGATTTAAGTGTAAAATGAAGGAAAAGTTTCCCATAGAAGTGGAATTGAATCTCGGTAATGGTGATTGAGAAGAACAATGAGAACCAATTGAGAAAAATACCTAGTCTTTGTCAATGAAATGTAAAACACGGCGTCTTTTTTTAGTGAAAAATGTAGACAAAAGACGAGGAAGGTCTTTTTTATGTCAAAACTTAGATGTTGGAGACGGAACGGAGGTAGAGACTAAGGTAAAAGTCAGTCATGCAGAGGGTAATTTGGGAAGATGGTAGGAAAACAGCGGGAGCAGGAATGGGAACTGTCGCCGTGGAGAGATTTGATGAAGGTTCTTGCATGCATGACATGGGTCAAATGTCTCCATCCTCAAACGAACAGCCACCGGAAGTAAGAACATCTTGCGGTCAATCCCTACATCTCCATATCACTCATACACTTTACTCAATTCTACCTCACATCACATCTTTCCTCATCTCGCAAAATGAATCTCAGGAAAATAAGGCAATGAGGAAGATAAAAAAAAGATCCTATGAAAAAAAAGTAAGAAGAAACTTACGATTGTTCAAAGCGTTGTTCAAACTTTCTCCAACTTCTCTTTCTCCATTTCTCCCTTTTCTCTCTTGAGATGGAGAAAGCCCTCTGAAATTTTCAGCGATTTTTCCCGAAGTGGGCGCCAGTGGTACTTCGAATCCGAATTCTGATTCCGATGAAGAGCAGCTCTGCGACCCTGAAAGGTTACCTTACATCATTTCTAGCACTTTTGAGTTATCATGAATTTTGAAAGTTGAAGAAAAATTACCCAATTAACTTGATTTCAGTTCACTAAAATCCGGGCATTTTCAATGTTGCGAATATTTTTCTTAAAATAATACAATATACAATGCCTTCATATTCGAGGCACACCGAATGATGCACGATCCTTTTCCTCTATTTATTCTATGTATAAGACTGCTTTTGGGTGAAATGTTGTCGGAAAGCATAGTGAAAAGTTATTTGTCGTTTAAATTTTTTTTTTAAATCATTTTTTTTTCTTTAATTTGTCTGCCCTTTTCTACTACATTTTTATTGGAATAGTTAAAATTAACGCCTCCGTAAAGTTTGATTTTGGGGAAATTTTTACTATTTCTACTATTTCTTTGATAATGAGCCGTCATTTTCAAAATTCTAATTTGATTTGACAGTAAGAGCCGTGGAGAGAGGACAAGTTCATATCGAGAACGCATAGAGATCTTCGTGAGTTTTGAATCCTGCCTCACAGAATCGTAAGATGAATTTGATTAGGAGGATCTCTTGAATTCCCAGAGATTTGTTCGTAATGAATTTAAGAATTGGTTGGCGCCTTTGAATTAAGGCCTACCATTGTAAAAGTGCCCTCTTCCCACCCCTTGGGGTCCTTTTCCCCAGGCTCTCAGCAACCCTGCTAAGACCGAGCCGCCTCGCGTTAATTCCTCTTTATAATTATTTTGTAACTCTTCGCAAAAAAAGGGCTATTAAGTCTTGGATATGGAATTAGATTGTGAGCGGATTGTAATTTGTTTGAAAATATGCATATTCATGGGGTTGACGTGCGTCGCCGGCGGACGGCGGAGCATTGTAACGGCGTAGCATTGTTACTTTCTTGATTTTGATTGAATAGGGAAGACAAAAGGAATGAGGGACGGGGTGGGGTCAGAGGGACTCATAAACCAAAATCCAGATGCAAAGGAGCCCTGCGACGGCATCTAAAAAGTGACAGAGTAATTGGGGACTTAAGATAGTGAGGGTTGGAGTGATGTGGAGAGATGAAGGCCCTTAACGCAGCTCTAAGTCTCCTCTTAAGAATAATTACCAAGGGAACTTTGATGATGATTAAAAGGAGAAAGAGAAGGAGGAGCTTCCATTTTAACATCTTCAAACCACCTCCAATTTATTAGCGAAAATCAACCCAATGGCAAAAACTGAAGCGATGCGATGGTCCTTAGGCAAGGTAGCCACCCTTCCCAACCAACGATTTAATTCTACTTCCCATTGTTCAAACTTATAATTTGAAAAGGGGGGAGCCTAATTTAAAAATTACCCATCCAGTTCCTCATAATAGAAACTACCCATTGTCTGCTACAAACGGATTCGGAGGCGAACGATTTTAGAAGACGATGATACTGAAGTGTCTTGTTAATTTTTTTTTCAAGTTTCACTTGGAAAGCAAGTTTTAAAAATTACTGTTTGCAAATTCAAAAAACGTACGAGTACCGTACAGCATTACCAACAATTTTTACTTTACAAAAAGTATTCACAAATTTGAAAATTTTGAATTCTTTTGAGTTTATGGACATGAGCTTTGAGCATCAAAATGCAGAAGGAAAAGCTATCTTATATTTTGAATTGAAGGAAGTGATATCTTATGTAAAGCTGAATTACAAGAATTATATTCTAGAGAGTAAAATAGTTGATAAATTAATTCTGTTGTTAATTTTACTTTAAAATGTTTGTCAGAATTAAAAAAAATGCGTTAAAATTCAAATTCACTTTATGCAACCGGACATTATAATCTTTCATAAAACCCCAAAAGCTTAGCACCGTTTTTAACCCAACCGTCCAGTTACTTGCCTATAGAATTAATTTTGATGTGAATTTTTTCTCGACTTTTCACTTGACTGAATTTCCCTCCCACATAATTCGAATTCACGTAAACGATTTTCCTAAATTGCACTAAAGCAAAGTGCCTATAAAAACTACTTCCTCGCTCCTTCCCTTGGAAGACAATAAAATGTTGAGCGTCCTAAATTCCCGCTTGTTGTGACAAGGGAAATAGCCTCAGTTGACAGAATCATGAAAAGATGAAATGCATTCCCTTCCCTAAATAAAAAATGGAAAAGAATGAAATGGGCCTTAATATCTCCCAGAAGCCATAAATCCCGAGACAAGACAAGAATCATCACAAAATGGAAACTCGAGATGATGAGCATGTAGATTTTGTGTTCTGATCTCACAAAAACTAAACACACTCAAAAAGAGTCCTTAAATTCCCTTGCCTAATGCCTTGGAAGAAGAAAGAAGATCAAAATCATGGGACACACATGCATGATTCTGACTTACAATCACCTCAAAACCCATTACTAATTCAAAATATTTAAAAATGGTTCCTCAAGCTCAATTTATTTACGACTGCAAAATTGTTCCAAAAATTGTCGAAAATCAAATAAATCTAAAAATCATTTCATTAATTAAATAATTAAAAATTTTTCACAAACTAGTATGTCAACACCAGTTTTCAATGTAGTTGTAAAATATAATCAAATAATTGAATATTGTATAAGAATAAATTATTCAATTGCTTAAAAAGTCAATTTAATACATTATTTGAATAGAGAAACACTAAAAGAACACAAGAAAATGACACGATGCCATATTTCAGGTTTTTAAGAAACAATATATTAATGTTACACTAAATTAATGTGACATAAGTTTTTGTCATTGTTACATAGTTTTAGTGGAACTTCAATTCTTATTTTAAATTTCAAATGTCACATTGCATTTTGGTGTATTTGGATAAATGAAGGATTTCATGCAATTGTGGATGAGAAACTGCTTATTTTTAGTGTTATAATTATAAATATGTAGGCATTTTTTCTCTACAAACTGTGTGTATTGTGCACTGTTACGAATTATATTAAAAGGGAGGCCAAAGCAAGGGACATTGACAGAAGATCATTAATCTTGAAAGCTTCCAAAGGACTCGGTCCACAAATGGTAGCAATTTACACTTTTGAATTCACAATTAAAATGGAAGTAGCTTCTGACAAGAGAGAAATCAAAAAAGTCACAATCCAAAATCACCGCGAGTCAAAAATAGCTTTGATTGAAAGGAAAAGGACCTGCGATGGATTCAATTAAATGAGGATGCTGGATCATTGTGGAACTCACCCCCTCTAATTTCATCTTTCGATTCTTGTATACCGCCAAGGGAAAATTTTAGAGGCAAAGAAAAGTACATTCGATTTAAAAATTAAATTAATACTGAAGGTAAGTATACAAATTGAGGTGAATCGACAAGCTTTTAATCTATCAGTTCACAAGTGACATTTTTCGAGTTGCTCAACATGGAGCGTTGTACTTATTTAATTAATTATGAAATAGATTTAGGTTTAGTTTACTTAACTAATGATCAAAAAAAGTAGAATCTGGGAGTTGATAAGCTTTTGCTCAAATGTCAACGGGGTTCTTTAATGACGTGGAGCGGTTGTTGATCCTGGTTTGATGCTAAGTGGGGTCATAGGTATGAGCTTAATTACTTAACCCGTCTCAACATCAAAAAAAAATAATTTATGCTCCGAATTGTAATTATAGGAAAACCAGTTGGTGGAATATTCATGAAGGTTGAGGTCGTGGTAGTTTAGGCAAAAGATCAAAAGCTTCTTCAACTTTACGCTTCAAACAAAAGACCGTATTTAACGGCATTTTAGAATTTACGTAAGAAAACGTCCACAAATAGCCTAAAGTTGAACAAAACTTGTATTGGAAAGGAAATCCTGAAAATAGCTTATTTACATACTAATCTTTCGTTTCATTAATAATTAAGAAATAATTCCTTTTGGATTCATTTGATACGGAAAATTGCCTAAGTTACACACACGCGATTCCAATCCCAATTCTTGTACATGTTTAGGCAATACAGTTTAGATATTAAAATCACTAACTACTGTCATTTAATTGAACCAAAACCAAATAGAAATTGTAGAAACACGAAGTGAAAAATGTCACAAAAAAGTTTAAAGTTAAATAAATGTAATTCTTGTTCTATTTATTTCACCTTTAAAAAAACGCGCTTACGTCAAACACGCGGTGAAAGAGAAGCACGGCAGTAAAAGACCCATAAACAGCAATTACTTGACTTTCACCATTTATTAAAGGCTTTTAGAAGAAATTCTAACTCACAGAAATTAATTATGAAAGAATAGTTACATTTAATCAATCTTATTAAATATAAATTATCAATCTGCTGCAACTGTAGCTGAAGCAACTTGAAACAATTTAACAGTCTTCATGAAAGCATTACAACTTAATTGAATCTCAACTTGTCATCTTGGCATTTCAGTGCTCTTTAGCCCTAGAGCTTTACGAGAAGGCCTCTTACAAAGGTGACATGCGATACGAGCTTCAAAGGGGCCGCCACCTCGGAAGTCCCTTAACCATTTCCCGAGACCCTTCAATATGAGACCCCCAAAGGTCACCACCGCCACCGCTGGCACGGTTTTACAACTCAACTTTCATCTTCCACCTTAAATATCAATTTACAAGATCTAAAACACACAAAAGCCTCCTCAGCGTCACGGTGGGTGGGGCTAGGACCATGACTTGACCCAAAAACCCTTCATCTGAGACAGAGAAAACGTTTTGAAAAAAAGTCAACCCTTCCATTACAACATTCCCAGCAGCAGAGTGTCCATTATGAATTGTAAATCGCTTAATTCATCCACTTTTCCTTGGAATGTCCATCTCCAAAGTCGTGATTTCTGGGGACAGCTTCGTCACTTTAACGTTTTTTTTTTCTATTTCGAAGAGGCAAGGAGAGAGTGTGTAGAATTTCTTTTGTTGTCTCTCCAAATGCCTATTCTAAGGGATCTGCCACAGATTCTAATTTCTTCTTACGCTTGATGAAGGTGATGAAAAGGACTTTGAGGCTTGGAGTGACTCTGCAGGATTCCCCAAAGGAAAAACTGACGAAAAAAAAGGATGGAGAGCCGAAGGTGAGAAATCTTTCAATTAATTTTTTTCTTGGGAGTTATTACGTCCAAGGGGAAGAAATTCTTTTGTCCACTTATAAAACCAGCAGCCAAACTTAAGGGCCCTGAGCTCCCTTTGGGATTGTTGATGATGTGAGGATGACTCGCCTTGTCTCTTCCCTTCTTTTAGAATCAAATCTCTTAAAAGACAAGAAAAGAGGCCTTTCAAAGGGATCCAGAATGCATCTTTAGATCTAAACAAAATATGCAGGAGCAGAAGGTGTTTCTTCCCTGGTGAGTTATTATGACCAGCCGTCCAGCACTGATCAATCCCCGCAACGCCACCACTCACTACAAAGTTTAAAAAAGGAGCCCTTAATAGCCCTCAAAGTCCCAAACTTAATTTCCTTAATAAAATAAGAAGCATCATTAGCCTAACTTCTGCTACTGCTCACGGACGCTTTAGATCTTTCGGATTTCTTAGGGCTCCTCTCTAGTAGACAAAAAAGTTCATCCATCATCTTATAATGTTTTGATCGAATTTCGGATTAAAGTCCAGTAGCCCTCCCAGAGCCCTTATATTTACCACTTATCCGCCAGACTAAAACTATTAAAATTCGGTTAGAAGAGTTTTTTTATTTAAGAAAATGGAAGTTTAAAATGTAAAAAAAAAATGTTGGAGCGTAATGACTTTGATGTTTTTTCCCTAAAATTAAGTAGTAGCAATCTTCACTCGTTTTCTTATAATTTTTCTTCAACTCTTTTGCTTCAGAAAGTCAATAAATATTCTACTCAATTTTGAATGCAATGTTGCTTTTTAATTGTTTAGGCAAAACTTTAAACCAGGAATCCGCGGCAATGCAGGAGCAGTATTTTTGTTTGAATCCAAGTATTTAGGGGGAGCTTAAAGGTGAATGTGGAGATTAATAGGTTGATTGGAAGGGATGGTTGACCTTTGACCTTTGTGAGTGATATTTGGGCAGATTCAGGTTCTGGTTGGGAGACAGAGGGTGAATTAGTGATTAGGGGTTGAATTGAAGTGGAATCGTGATCAGTTGAGAGTTGATTGAGTGCTGTGGTTACTGTTGGGACTTGGCAAGGACAGAATGGGAAGAAGGAGACATGCCTGGGGTCGAGAACTTGCTAAACGTGCTTGACCTTAGGAAGTGACCGAAGTGACCTCAGAAGATCACAAGTATTCCAACCACTGACCCCTCTTCATTTGCATACTCGCATTCTCAGCCCATTCACGACTCCCGCTTCTCACACATTCCCAACAAACCATCTTCCCACCATCTCAAACCCCAATTCACACACTTACAAGTACAACTCAAAAGAATCAATCACGTTTACCATATTTACTCTTTAGAAAGGCCGCATTTCTTGCAATTTAGTCACAGAAAACTTATGGACTTTTTCCAAGTATTAATTAGAAAAGTCGTAGAAAAGCAGAAAAGTCGTAAAGGCTAGAATCCAATGCTTTCTAAATAATATTCTCTTTTATAAACTTTTTTGCTACTGTTAGCTGATGAATAACCAAACAACCCCTTCTCATTCCCGACAGAGCGTTCTCTTCAGTTTTCTAAACCCCTATTTTCAAAATTTAGTTAAGTAATGTTTCTTTTTCGAAATTTAAATATAGAACAATTAGAATTTTAAAAGAAAGTAAAGATGATTTATGAAACTAAAGTAGAAAATATTTTTTAAATAAATTAAAATGTGTATAGAATACCTTCATGAGTTCTGGAAACAAGTAAGCTGTCAATTATTGATGTTAGCCTTGTTTCTCGCTTAATCCCGCCATTACCACAGCTAGTAATCCTAAAAAGATATATTTTTATATTTTAATTGTACGTAATGTCTTGTATGAAACTGCAATTGCTTTGCAAGTTATACCTCTTCACACCTCCTTTGACAGAGGTTGGAATTTACAATGATGTAAAGAAATGACAAATTCAATTTAATGACCCTGCAAAACCTCCCATGCCTCATCAACCGTTGTAAATCCGTTGAGAGAAATAATCGGCATTGACATGGATTGGATTGAACGAAAATCGTACATCGTGTTAATCAAAGGAAGCCGACTCAGGGGAAGATCTTGATTCCACTTTTTTTTTCAAAAGCCTTTTGTCACTCTTCCACTTAAACAAAAGGACTCATAAAAGCTGTAATTCATTTACCTCTGATTCTTACTACTCTGCTGCGTTGTTGTGAGTAGTTTATGGTGATGATTGTTGAGTCCATTTGCATTGTTGTACTGTAGATGGTCCAAGAGCTCCATTCCCTGGTAACATTCATAGGAAATATTAAATTAAATC
Source organism: Bilobella aurantiaca (assembly GCA_021029175.1). Lineage (NCBI taxonomy): Eukaryota > Metazoa > Arthropoda > Collembola > Poduromorpha > Neanuridae > Bilobella > Bilobella aurantiaca. Next base: position 8,288 of record VYYI01003659.1, read on the forward strand.
AAGCACTTAAAATCCTACTTAAGCATATTTCCTTCCCTCATGAGTAATGACTCTTAATTATCCAAATTGGCATTTTCCAACATTCTTCTTCCCTTTGGATGACAGCGACTCTGAATAATCCATCCATCTCTCCAACGCTCCACAAAAAAAAACCTCCTTCCATCGGAGCAACAATTAAAATCTTACTCTCTTTTTTTTACAACAACCTTGACCCTTGACCCTGGAGGGTTAATACAAAGGGGTCTCATTAATCATTAAGCCTTTCTTGTCTCTCTCGCCTCTTCCAACTTCCCCCATGAGTAATGACTCTTAATTATCCAAATTGGCATTTTCCAACTTTCTTCCTCCCTTTGGATGACAGCGACTCTGAATAATCCATCCATCTCTCCAACGCTCCACAAAAAAAACCTCCTTCCATCGGAGCAACAATTAAAATCTTACTCTTTTTTTTTACAACAGCCTTGACCCTTGACCCTGGAGGGTTAATACAAAGGGGTCTCATTAATCATTAAGCCTTTCTTGTCTCTCTCGCCTCTTCCAAGGATCAATTGCTACTGGCAGGGCATCTTGGCTTGGAAATAAGGGCCCTTCAGCTCTCCAGAATTTTGCTCTAGCCTTTCATCTTTCGAATGATGCAGAAGAATAGGAGGGATGATTAAGAAAAGACGATCTTTGGAATTATACCGGGAGCGAAATAAAAAATAAAAAAAAATAGTGGGGGACACCCACTGGGTATAATGGCTCTGATCCTGCCGAAACTTCCCTTCTCACACAATCTGATTTCGGATTTGGAAAACGCGTCGAGCGGAACAACAATAGTCTGCCCTCAAAATCTCTCGCTTAAATCTAAGAAAAAAGGGTTTTTATATCAAAATGCTGGCAGTAGTCGTAAGGCCAGAACAAAGTAATTTAAGGTGAAGCTAGAAGCTTTCCTTCCTGGCTCTGGTGTCCTCTGGCAAAATTCCCCTGAAAAAGGAGCGACCAATCACGAGCAAAGGAAATTTAAGTGGGATGACAATTTTCTTGCACCTTGTCACTGAAACGTTGATTGATGATTCCTAATCTCAGCATTATTCTTCATTTGTAAATAAACAGTCCAAAGTATACTCCTTACCTCCAATCTAATCACTTTTCAGAATATTTTTTTTAATAAGCCTGTCAGTGACTGCCGAAAAGTTTCTCAACTGAAGCCGTGCCACTTTCACCTTTTTTTCTAAAAGGTTTTTTTTTTAATAGCAGAACGTTTCAAATTTGGTAAGATAATCATTAATTCAAAAACAAAAGTCACTGAAATATTCAAGCTATGCTTTTCTAAAAAAAAAATCTATCAGTGATATATCCAAGCTCTGCTTTTCTAAAAAAAAAAATCTTTCACTCATAAACTCAAGCTCTGCTTTTCTAAAAAAAAGACATTAAAAGAAAGCATTTTGTTTTTAAGAGACTTCCGCATGAAGTGGTCCATATAATTTAATTATATACTTAAGTACCAAGGGTGAATGGAGCTTTTATAATAGAATCCATTCATTTTCCATTCATTCCATTTCTGCGCAAAAATACACCACTTGAAGATTCCTCCATTCACAAATCACAAAATGCGTCCAGAACTTACTTTGACTTCCAGCGTTCCCTACGATTTTAATATCCTTCCGACCCTTAACACGCTCCTCTGTTGCTCCCTTTTACGTTTTTCTTTAAGAGATGCTCGAGTAATTGAAACCGGTTTGTCCACTTATGAGCACGCAAAGTACAGAAATCAGGAGGAAGGTAAGTGCTGTAGTTGGAAGGATCCAGTGCAGAAGCTTAAACTTCAAGCCTCAGATCAACACTGATCACTTCAACCGCTACCACCTAAAAACTTATGAATGAATCACATTTAGTAGGGCCAAGGAGGCAGCATGAAGGGGTCAGAGGTCTCGGAACCCTCTTCCCTCTCCAAGAACAAGCCAACATCAACCAAAGATCACTTCCCTTCCCTTTTCCCCTACACACATTATCTGTAGAAATCTCGACAAACTTTTTTTTAAACAAAAGCCTCCAAGCCTACCTTGTGCTGCAGGATGCAGGAGGAATTAAGTTGATTGTCTATTGTAAGATCTTACACAAAATTCACCTGGGCTCTCTTTCTTCTGTTTTTCTAAAGTGAATGGTTTGGTAATTGGCAAGGATAAATGGATGATTACCTGAGCTAAATCCCCCTCATACAACTCTTAAGGAGGGGTGCACCTTTGACACTTACACTTTTTTTGTGAGCGTTTTTTCCTTCCTTAATGCCCAATAGCCTTTAGCTGAATTAAGCACCTTACATAGAAGGAACCAACAATGACAAGGACACCGTGACGAGAGGCGGAGACCTTGAGTTCTCTGACTTTAATCGATAAGAGGCCACGGCAGGTCAAGGGGAGGGAGAGACAAAAAAAGTACGAGCATCGATCCCCTCATACGATTGGAGACGGAACAACTGGACGACGCTTAAGTACGGAACGAAGATTTAGTCAATGATGGTTCCCGATGAACAGCATTGTTGAAAGGGATAAATTGAAGAATGGTCCACTCGATCTTCAGCAAGGTAGACGACGCGAGCGCCGCAAAAAATGAACTCCGCAGTCACGTCTTCGACTCAGACCGCCGCGATCAATCAATAATAATGCAAACTGACTCCCTGAATTATTCTTGTCCATAGCAATTTAATCGAGGGGGAAATGCTTGTTGCTTATGTTGCATGTCAAGATTCCATTTCCGCGACGCTACTCCCTAATGAACCGTGCTTCCCCGAAGCCTATTGCTTCCCAGAGGTGCTTCAGACAATGGCTTGACCCTCCCGTTGACCCCACTAAAGGCAGATTAGGAAGGTAGGATTACAAATGACCAGGTTGACCCTACCTGCGGCGCCTCTTGATGACTTCCACAGTCACACAATGGAGAGTGGACGGTGAGAGCACCCTTGCTAATCAACAGCTTGAGACTCTTGCCATTGTGACGAATGCTTCGTTTCCAGTCCTTGGCCGTGACGCGGCCGCTAACGAGTTGGAACTCGTTGGGAGTCAGCCATGAGCCACGGTAGAGGATGCAGTGACCCTTTGACCCTTGACACAGTCGAGAGAGGTACAGCAGCCCCTCGTTGATCCCACACTCGACGGGGAGGACGGCGTCGTTGGGGTTGACGGATGGAAATAGGGGTTGCAACCTTTCAGGAAGGTCAAACGATGAACTAAGCGAAGTAATTGAAGAAGAATTGTTCGAGAATTCGAGATTTGTGGAACAGTGTTCTTGGCCGCCATTTTGACAAACGTTCTGCGAAAATGGTGGACGAATCTTTATGTTCAATTTGGGCAGTGGGCGTCTGCGCTCAAAAATGGAGCTTACTGGAATTGTTTCGATTCTGCACTCCATTAAAAATCTTTAAAATGCTGTTACCGTAAAATCTCTAATAAGAGGCGGGGTTCTAATAATGGGCGGGAC
>VYYI01003660.1:0-11745 GCA_021029175.1 Bilobella aurantiaca
TCTTTTAATTGAATTCATCTTGTATTTGATGTAATATTCTTGATACAGATTGATAATATGATATTTTGCGGAGTTGGTCTAGTGGTTAGAGTGTCTGTCACTTTGTACTAGCAAAAATGCGAATTTCTTAGACACCTTGGTGTGTCTTTAAAACTAGAAACTAGTCTAATTTTTCATCTGGGATTCTGCATTACATTTTCACAGCTACGTTGGAGTAAGTTCACTAGCTACTGTTATCTTCATTAATACTTCTTCTTTTACAGAGTTGACTTGTAAAAGTATTTACTCACAAACTAATTACGCTTATCACCATAGGCTTTGCTTGTACACTTGTACTTACTTGCACTTAACATTGTACTATAGTTACCTCATCTATATAAGCATGACAATCCTTTTTTTTGGCTTGTTTCGTGTTAACACAATTTTAAAAATTGTCTAATGTACCCCACGGCCCGTTTTGCGGAGTGTTAGAAAACTGGTATGCGGCATCTGCTCTAGCTTGAGTAGATGCCGGGATCGAGTCTCGGCACCTACACACTAAAAAGTGGAGGTGTGGTAGTAGTGGGTGTAAGCCTGAAAAATTGCGGTGGGGGTGGGCTAGCTTGGGTTGGTTATGCGGAAAACAGTGTTCGGCCTCCGATTAAGAAGAGGCTCTTCGTTGGTCAACCCCACGTTCACTACCCAGCAGTGAACGTAGGGTTCATTTTTTTAACAATTTTTATTAAGAGAACATTTTCGATATGCACATGTTTAGTGACATGTGCCACATTAAATTACTATACAAAATTTCGTCATGATAAGACACGTTACATTTTAAGATGGTTAGGGTCCCTCGTCCCTCTTTCCCAACTTAGTCAAAAAAAATTTGACTTAGGCATTTGACCAAGAAGGAATTAACCCACCAACCCCATCTTCGAAGGTGGCCTTCATAGTATCCCAAAAAGCATGTATCCAGAATTTGCGGAAGCTGTGAAATCTAGTGCGTCCGCTAGTCTCTTAGAGAACAACGGACATAGTGACAACAGAAGCCCCTGCTGGTGCAAAATATTCAGTACTAGAACAGTAAGATTGCCTAAGCCTCTAAAGGCTTCTTGTTTACCAAGCTTACAATATAGGTGGTAAAATTTGGATGGCGAAATAATTTGCAGAATAATATTCGTCACAAATTTGTGACTACTGTTTTTTCGAGTTGTGGAGGCTCAGCATTGGCTAAATTTTACATTAGCTACTTTGTTGTCACATGTTGGGGAACAAGGCTACTGAAATTAATATGTGGAATTTTTTTGCTGGTGTTCTATCTTGTCTTGTTCTTCGCCCAAATGGAACATTTCCCAATTTTTGTTATATCTGTCCATGACTGTCAGTCAGTCATGTCCATGACTGCCCAATCTTGTCCAGGCAATCCCAAATTCCGGTACCGTAATATGTGTGTAAAAAATAATTCTTTTCAAGAACCACAACTGATGTTTCCCAAGCTCAACGTAATTTTTCAAACAATAAATTTGAATATATTTAGGAACAAGGTCTTCGTAAAAGTTTTTAGACTTGCATCCACTGCATGCTAATTGCCACTATGGATTATTATTTATTGTTGTCCAATGTTTGAAAAATTAATAAAATATATTTGTTTATTCGATTAAGTTCAGAAATATAACTTTCTCAATATTGACATCCGCTTGAACATAAAAGCAAATGGCCCAACTTCTTTTAATTGAATTCATCTGGTATTTGATGTAATTAAGTTTTGACACGGATTGATATATGCTATTTGGCTGAGTTGGTCTAGTGGTTAGAGTGTCTGTCACTCTGTACTAGCCAGCCTGAAAACGGGGGTTCAATGCCTTGCCTCTGGCTGTGTATGTCCGTACCTATACTATTAAACATTACACGATATGAGGATGTGGAACCTACTCGTTAGGCTTACCAGCAGCCTTGTAAGAATTTTAGATGACAATCCTCATTAGCATGATATAAGTCGTTGTTTACATACTTTTCCACGAATAAAGGGTTTTTCATAATAAACAATCGAAACCTGTCTTTATATTTAAAATTACCACTCAAGCTTATCTTGATCTAATCCAGGAGTAAGTTACTGTTAAGTGAAATTGCGAATTTCTTAGACAATTTGGGGTTTCTTTAAAACTAGAAACTAGCATAATTTTTCTGCTGGGAATCTGCCATGCATTCTCCCAGCTAAGTTGAAGTAGTTTCCCTAGCTACTGTTAACTTCAATAATACTTCCCCTTTTGCAGAGTTGGCTGGGTAATAGTGGGAAAATGAAATATACCTAAGCAGTGCCAACCAGAATAGGTGCTTCAAATTTGCCTGCATTTACCTCCAACATTGCATGAAAAAAAAAACTGTTTTTTATTGTGTAAATTTGTCGCTTTAGACATTTAGGACATAACGAATCCCCAGCTTCTCGAGGATTACTACTATATAATACCATGATTTAAACTACAACCACCAATTTAAGTCAAACGATTAAGTTGAAAAAGTTACAGTTTGTTAGACCAAATTTGATTTTAAGCTAGCAATCGAAATGTATCTCCCGCTAAGATTCAGTGAGAATTTTTTACTCCTATCGACAGCCTTGACGGTGGGATTTCTCCATAGCTGTCTTTGTGCTAATGTAACTGTAAGTTATTATTAAGTTACTCACTGTAGCAGGGCAAATTATATTGCCTAATTTTACCAGTTGTACTGATATTAGCTCATAACCTCTAGAATTTGAGTTGCTCATACTTTTATAAAACTATAATACTTAAGACTTTAAAATAACCTTTTAACAATAAAGATGGAAATAAAACGCTCATGCTTAAAAATTTCTTTGTAGGATATGCAAGAGGAAAAAGTAGAAGACTTGAAAAGTTTTATTAACTCAAACGAGTTTATCCATCAATTTGCAAAATTGCAACGAATTTCTCCGGAAGTACTAGACAAGGGTTTCAAGTTTTCTTTTCAAAATTACTTACAAATAACTGACAAAGATTACCCACAGTATGCCGTCTCTTGTGAAATTTTTCTTGCTGAGCAGCAAACTCATGAAAGCAACTCGTATAAGCCTACAAGTCAGATTAGTAAAAACACGGCGACGGTATTCGTAGCAGAAAATGAAGTGGAAACAAAAGTAGAAAAAACAAAAACACAAATTAGTTCAGAAAAGCGGTTTCTAATGGGATTTAGCAAATTAATTAAAAAAGGAAGAAAATCCACAAAGAATGAAACTGCTGAAAATACTTGGACATTGGTCTCAGACAATGATACGACAGAAAATAGTAGTAGTAGCAGCAACGCCGTAAGCACAGGAAAACACGACAAAGTCTACAAAATGCAGAAAAGAATTTTTGTCATAACAAACATGGTTTGGGACCCTGTTTTCAAAATTGGCCTAGCACTAGCTTCAGCAATTACAAATAAGTACCTTTTTGACAACGAAGCTAAACTTGTAAGTGGATTTATATCTCGATGGAAACCGATTTTTAATATTTATGATTTATATTTGTTTCGCTTGTGAATGATCGCTCACATTTTTTTTAATTCTCTCTTCTTTTTTTTTTACAAAGTTATAGATTCCTACATTGCACTAACTCTTTTTGTAGTGGGTAGTGTAGCATTCAACATACTACCAGTATTTTGAACTGAACATTTTTATTCAAAATGAGTAGAATTTTATTGGTTTTTTTTTCTAAATTACATACAAAACATCGATGGACAAAAACAATCGATTGTTGACACATAATAGCATTACAATACAATGCTTATTTTTAAGTATACACAAATAGCTATTGGTGAACGCATCACTCACATCAAACTGCAATCTGCAACTATGGACTGCATATCCATGTTATAGCTTTCCCAGGGCACACGGTCTGAAACCCCAAACAATTTTAAAACGCCTAGTTTTTAGCAGAACCATCGTAACTACCCCAGATTGGTAAAATACTTCTACGGGTCTAGGTCAGAGGTCGTTTTGTTTTAGACAAGGTAGGTTGTGCGTAAGGGAAACCGCATACCTTCAAGATTGACATGGTTGTTTAGGTAAGTAAAAACAAGCCAAATAACCATGTTAGCTTTGAATGCTTGTGGTGACATTTGCGCACAACCGACCATTTTTTATAACAAACGACAGCAGACTAGGACCTTTAGGAGTATTTTGCATGCAATCTGGAGTTGTCGCGACGTTTATCCTAAAAACTACCTGCCTAAAGAGCATTTAAATGGTTTGTGGTAATACAATTATGGCCGTGTGATGATAATGATAATCCAAGTTATGGGCCATTTTACAGTCTGTAGGAGAAAAAACAATTAGTGCTCTCCACACCTGGGTCAGAAATGGTATGGACTCATCAAAAAGCTGTCCCGAAAATCTTCTATTGTTTGCTCAAGATTTCTTGGCAATTCAAGATAAAACGAATTTTGAATCTTTGAAACTTTCCGCCATCAACTACTTTGTTTCCAGTACCTCAATTCTAAAAAAATCAAAGCTGCACACTGCTACTCTGGAGGCTAAATCTCGTGATGGAACAATATACTACATTGGCGTGATGCTATTAGGTTCCAAGATCAAATCAGATAAATTCAAAGCTGAAGGAAAAGTATACTGTACAAATTTCTTCCAACGTTCGCAAGAAGAAACCGTCTTAGAAAGAGATACAAGACAATTCCAACTGCCACATTGGGTTAGAATTGACATAATGAAAACTAAATTATTTTAAGAAATTTAAATTGAATATTTCTTTAATTTTACAACTCTTTGAAATTTGCCTATGGCCTGGGTCAACATGTTTGCTTATGCTAGTTAGTGGGAGAGAGCGGTATAGTCCTGTCTGTTTACGAGAATGTTCTGAGGCGTGAGGCAAGGGAGGTTCTGCTAAGCAATGAATGTGGGGTTAACCACCAGAGGCTGAACACCATCGTGCGCATACAGACCCAAGCTCAGCCTAAGCAACCGCAACTTTCCAGGTTTCCACTCACCACTACACCTCCACTTTTTTTTAATGTGCTGATGCTGGGATTAGACCTCGGCACAAGTTAGGGCAAGGGTCCTAGCTCCCCGGACTACAGGCCGTGGGCGATTCTGACGTCATTTAAATGTCCAAATACTGTAACGGCTAAAAGTACTTTTGAGTCAATTACTTAAATACTCAACACGGTCAATACTTGTTTTGATCTGAGTTAGCTTACAAAAATTTTTTTCGAGTGATTAATATAAGCATTCAACAAACATACTGAGCTTAAACCTATTTTGTGAGCCTGACATACATATAAAAACATGTTTAACATTTCAGTACTGGTCAAGAAAACAAGATTCATTTCTGGAGATAAAAGGAAAGTGAATTGGAATCTTCTCAAAATTTACCACCATTTCTGACTCGCCTTGCATGACTTACATGGTCAAAAAAAAGAAAAATACATACAAGCTCGTAGGACACATGGAACTTTTAGGTAAACAATTGAACCGAGAAATTGTGCTAGTCGGTCAGGATCTCAAAACTCAAAGCCGGTATGAAATTGTTACCAATGCTCAAAATGAAGCCGAGCGTTTTCCGGTAATGTAAAATTTATCAATTGTTTAGTTTACAATTTATAAAAAAAAATCATACTTCCATACTTAAACAAATTTCTATTATTTATTTGATGTACCCTATGCAGTATTACAGCCTTCATTTTTACTCATTTCTCTTACACTTGGGGATGATTTATTCATAGGCTCAAATATTGAGTAATGCATCCTTCCCAAGGTATATAGAATAGAAATAGGTAGGGCCGATACGGTTTCTAAGGGAATTTAATTCAAATTATGACGTCACGGCGTGTCGAAAATGAGCAAAAAACCACTAGCCTACATAGAGCCGTTAATATTTAAAAAAAACCTAAACGTTCTCCAAAATGACTCGTGATGACGTCAAAAAAATTATTATTTTCGTTTCTAAGGCGTATCGGCCATGGGCTGCATCCTTCCAGTACTTAAATTATAAATAATTTTAATCCCACTAATTTACAATTTGCTTTTTTTAGAACTGGGTTAAGAAAACTGAGCCACACCTTGTAGTCCACACTGATTTGGAGGCCGAGCTTAAGCGCATAAAAAATGAGTACCTTGATGTACTCACTCAGTTTCGACAGAAGGACTGCAGTCAATTTAAATTCGAATGGGAGTTCCTTACAGAAGCAACAGTTTTAGATACCAAATCTGCAGAAAACGGCAGAATTAGAATTGTGGTTCACGCCTTACACATTTGCTATACAAACAATTATGAAATTTGTTATGAAACCAAGTTTAGTCTTGCAACAGTTTCCGATACAGGGACAAGAGTGGTTGCTTTGCGATCTGACCCTGCAAATTGGTTCCAGCGTGATTTATTTGCATGGCAAGCGATACTAACAGGAGTTTCAGCACCATTCAAAGTGCAAGTGGTATGTAAAATATCTGCTCATAACGCAAACATTAAGAAAGGCATTGAAAAACCAATAGCTCGTGGTTATGTTTGTTTTCGGAATAGAAAAAAAAAATTAAAATAATACTATACAATTTAATTTAAGATTCTACTTAAAAAAAATCTCAAATAAGATAAAAAATTATAATGGCCGGTTCCACAATGGTCGGTTAAATTTGACCTAATCGCCGATTAAGTAATCAGAGATTAATTTCTTAATCGACGATTAAGTTTGTTGCGTTCCACCAACCTCGGTTAGTGGAAACTAATCTCCGGTTAGTTAATCGCCGGTTAGTGATAGAGAACTTTGAAACGGATGTCCTGATTGACCAATTTTGAAAATCAAGGCGGAGTTTGATTTGGCGCTTATTTTCTTACTGACTTTCAAAAGCTGTCGTTGAAACAATAACGAGCACATTTCATTTGGCAATAGCTTAGTCAATACACATTTGTTTGAAAATCAATTAGGTTGTAATTGGTTAGTGTACTACGCGTGTAATTGAATACATATAATACGTGTTACAAAATACACTTCAATTAACGTGAAAGTATGCCAAACTAACATTAATTAATTAACTGTATACAAATTTCATTACAATCCTCCATAACGGAAAAATTTCGTTAAAAAACGAATAGCGCATCATTAAAGCCACTTGAATGTTCTACGGTTTTAATGTTAAACTCTTAACCGGCGATGGTGGGACGCGATTTTTTTAATTGGAGATTAAATTCAAACTTAATCGGCGATTAATGTTAACCGGTGTTGGTGGAACTGGCCATTAGTATTTTTGGTTTCCTTAGGATAATGTAGTGGTTACATGTATAAAGCGGGATAAATCGGTTTTTTGAAATAAAACAGTCAAAATGTGTACAATTCTTCAATGATATTTGCGCTTGGTTTTGCTTTCAGGTTTTACCTTACCAAATACAAAATGTATATCTAAATTTGGAAAATATTAATGTTACGATTTAAACTCCATTCTTAGGCTTGGTGGATGCATTACCCCGAGAATTGCAAACTGAAAGAAATTATGGATAAATCTAAAGTACAAACTGCCATTGTGAACTCTGGATTTGACAATTTTTTTGCTTGCGTTGATACATTAGATAGCAGTAAAGATATACGGGAGTCCTATGGGTTTCATCAGCGTGCAGAGAATGAAACACTGGATATTTTTGTTGTGTACCATTTTGGACTTGATTTTTGGAGCCTTGATGCTCCATACTACAAGTTTCTCCAACTGACATTTAAAGCCAATGAATTCAAGCTATTATCGACCAATTTGAAAACTACAGCAAAAATAAAGTACCCGACAATTGAGTTGGCCAAAAGTGCAGTTGAGGATTTATTAAACAACAATTGAAAACTGGTCATGCTTTCGAATTTCAAAAAGAAGCCACTCACAAAACTCAATTTTGGAAAATGTAAAAATAGTATATATTCCTCAATAAATGTTGTTTTTTGATAGATAGATAGTACTTCTTGATTAGCCAATTAAAGGCTGTGCTTGCATAACACCCCAGGTCTATTCACGCAAATTCAAAACCTCAAAACATGTATTCAGCTAAAGCGATCCCACGTGCATGTCATTGCAATTGCTCAATCTCAATTTCTAAAATCGCTTTTGGAAAAAATTGAAATTTTGAAAAAAAAGAAGTAAGTTTGTAAAGTAAGATTTAGTTCTTGAGAAATTTGCAGTTTATTTTTTGTTTATCTTCTGGTTTTTTATTTCTAGTCTTACAAAAACGTGAATTTAAGGTCTAAAACAGCATAAAAGTTGTAATAGCATCCGCAATCCAAAAAATCGTTTTTGCTGACGCACCGTAACCGTTGAAGCTATCTACTTCACGATTTCCCAAGAATTCGCAATCTCAGCGCGTTGAAGTCCATGTTCGGCCACACAGCAGTTTCCGCTTTATATCAATATGGAAACTATCAATTTTGTCTTCTAGTGCACAGTATTACAAAATTGTTCATTGTATTCACAGAAGTTTGAAAAGTGTGCAAAATTTTATTGTACAATTTTTCATTTAGTACATTGATTATGAAGTTTTCAAAAACAGTTAATACATAAATAAACTGTAGTAAAGCAATTGTTTTGAACACTTATAAACAGAATAATTTGAAAGAAAATTCATCACAGTAAACACGTTTAAATAATCGTGAAGATACTGAATATTACTGAAAAACGTTTAACATACTGAATCAGTATGTTAACATCAAGTGTCCGCGTTTCTGAATCGAGTCACCCACGGAGCTGTTACATAGCCTTGGTTTAGCTTATAAATGTGTTTTTGCAAAGTACTAATTTAGCATAATAGCATGGAATTTGTGTTTTTTATACTTTTACTAAAACTAAAATATTTCAAAACTCAAAATAACCTTTTAACAATAAATATCTAGGAAATAATTCAAACGTTAAATGCTTCCAACTTTCTGTATAGGAATTGAAAGATTCAAAAGTAATAGCTGAATTAGAAACATTCGTTAGCTCAAAGAAGTTTATGTATCAATTTGCACAAACTCAACAAATAGTTCCGGAAGCACTAGAAAGTGGTTTCAATGTGTCTGTTCAAGGATTTTTACAAATCACAGACACAGATTACCCACAGTATGCTGTTTCCTGTGAAATTTCCCTTGCTCAACAACAAGCTTTTGCGAGCGAATCGTGTAAGCTAACAAGTCAATCCAGTAAAAAACACGGCGATTGTGTACATAGCTGAAAATGAAGTCTTGGAACCGCAAATTAAAACAATAAAAGACACCTGTAAAAGAAATAGTGATTCAGAGTTTCTGACTGGATTGAGCAAATGGATTGGAAACAAATCTATAAAAAATAAAAATTCTGGAGAAAATATGACAATGAGCACAAAGCCCAACACTCTCCCGAGACAAGGTAATAGTAGCAGCGTTGTTGACATCAAAGAAAAACAAGATAAAGTCAAGAAAATGCTGAAACGAATTTTTGTCGTTTGGGACCTTGTTTTCGAAACTAGCCTAATGCTCGCTACAGTAATTAAAAAAGAGTGGCTCTTATTTGGCTTTGGATTTTCTCTTGTAAGTGGATTCATATTTCGATGAGATTTATTTTCATTGTTTGGCTTTTGATTGCCCGCAAACTTTTTTTTTAACAAATGTTAAGCTTACCACATTTCTCAGGGATCGGAGGTGGCCGAGAGGTTAGAGCATCAGTGTCTTTCTCCTAGGTACCGGAGATCGAATCTTACCATAGCCATACATTTATGTGTGCCTGGGTATCTCGACGGCGTAAGTCTCACCATCCTAACAAATAGGTAGTTGGCTCCCTGTTACAAAGCGATGTTGTTTGCTTTAAATTCAAAGCCTCACTTAATAGGAAACGACAAGAAAACGACGAAATAGAAAGGAATTAACACAAAAAAATTCTGTCGACATTTTTGTTTTTTTGTTAGAAAATAAGGCTAGGGAAACCATCGAGAGATGGGATGTTAATTACAATTAACTAGGATTAACTGAATGTGAATTCTACACAAACTAATCAAAATGAGGTTGAATGCTAAGGCATGTTTTGCAATGGTCAATGCTTTTGTTCAATTTGATAAGTTATAATGATAACCGAAGTAATGCTGCAATTTTCCATCTATTTACATAAATTCAAAAATCAAATGCTGGATTCCACTAAAGCAACGGTGGGAGTTCTCAATCGCTTATTTCAAAAATTTATATTGAAAAAACTTAAATTTTTACAAAATAAAAATACAGGAAAATAAATCGATGCACTTAGGTAACAGAAGTAGGAAAATTTGACAAATTATTGGAAATATAAAAACGAAAGGTAATTTAAGCTCTATTAATGGTCCTTTATACCAAAATTTTGTCAGTCATGGTTCCAAATTTCCAAGCGTTGTAAATCTAGTTATTTACTTATTTCAAGCAAACTGAAGATTTGAACTTTTGATATGTGCAATTGAGGATAAGGGTCATTCCAATGTTGTGTTAAATGGGTGTCGCAGGAAAAAAAATCCGATTTATTTTTTTTATTTAAAGTTGCAATTGAATGATATTTTTTTCCATTGTTCATTTTTACTGGTTGTCAATCAAAAATTAATTTTAACTCGTCTGTATATATAGAAACGCATATCCGAAAAGAGTTAAGTTCGCGTAGTTCCGTAGTAGAGTCAGTGCAAAAACGTGGAGAAGATATTAGTAAATGGAAGTAAGACAGTCCAAGTGAAATAAATGGAAAGAATAGTTGCTTTTTGTTTTAATAGCTTGAATAGTTTGTATAATTTTCCTAATTGCTCTGCTCGAGCGTATCATGTAGGCGGTTTAATTGTAATTCAAAATACCATTTTAATGGTTGGCCGATCTCTCTTACAAAAATCGGTCACAAAATATAGAACTTGTGATAATGCTAAAAGTAACCTATAAGTTACTGAGTTAATTGTGAGTAACAATTAGTTCATTGTGATAAAAATGTAAGTAACTTACCGAAACCAAGTTTTACATACAGTTAAGGGTTTTTAATGTTGCTCACCCTATCGCTTAATATGTCCTCAATATTACGTAACGAATATTCCAATTAGCTAACGATGGTTAACAAACAGTTACTGTAACTGGTTTGAAAAATTAATTTTTCATACAAAGAAGAAATTTATATGGTCGCAGAAGCGTAATGTGTACTCATGATCACTTAATTTTGATCGAATTAGCCAATAATAGTTAAGCAAATTACAATTAATTTTTGAGGTTATCAGGTTTAGTAATAAATTACGATTATCTAACTAGGAACCTAATTGACTAAATATGAAGTATTGCAAATTTTTAATTTTAATTCGTTGTTAAAAATTAATAGCTACCGATTTGGATCTAATATATTTATATATTAGGAACCTTACCTTTTGCTTTGCTCGGGATCGAATCCCGGTCCACCCCATTTTCCCACAACCCCACACACCTAAAGTGTCTCCCTGCAGCGGTAGCCTTGCGAAAATGTTTTTAAGGCCCTTAAAATTAGCGATTTGCTTCTATACTCTCTCGAACTTCTCCCGTTTGCAACAGAAGCGCTGGTAAGATTTCCCCAGAACCCTTTTCCCTACTTCCCAAATTTGACATTATTTGAGCCATTTACCCTTCAAAACCCCTATTTCCCTCCCTATTGGCCTAAAAAGGCCAATAAAAAAGCAACACCACAGTGAACATTAAGGAACATCAGTAGGCGGATGCATTAGAGTTTCTAATCGTTATCCAACCTACATCCAATCCCAAAATCGATGCATTAGGAAATCCAATCTTCATCCAATCATAATCTTAAAGCAATCTAAA
>VYYI01003661.1:0-11744 GCA_021029175.1 Bilobella aurantiaca
GAATGTTTTGCAGGGTGCAATACATCTTGTCATGATTATTATTACCATTAGCATAAGCATTATCACAGAGTATGCCGAGGGATGGTAAGACAAGTGCAGTATATGCGTCTGTGTGTGTGTGTGCTTGCGTATGTGGGTAACAACCGTCGTGGGATTCATCCAATAAAAAAAAACTTTTGCCCTTCGACCATGGAAAATATGCGTGCGTATGATTTTATGGCTTTCATCGTGTGGATACGCATCATCCAGTCATTCACTCACACATACACACGCACTTCCCCTATGGACACGCATATACGCAACCACTAACAGACCGCTCTCTCGAACACATTAAACTTGTTATGGAACCAGCTCCATGGCTACGTGTAAGATAATAATGTTGCAACAACAAGTATAATAACGTTGAGACTATTTACTGCTCTTGGGCGACGACGGGGAGGAAGAGAGAAAGAGAGACAGCGAAAAAAGTGCTTATTACGAGCCAAGTTTAAGCCTCGGATGCAATTTTAAATGTTCCTTCGGCTCCTAATTAATACTCAAGAGGATGGTCTCAAGAGGCATTTGAGACAGCGAGGAGAGCCGTAGTGTATGTATATATACATGTGCACACTGGCTGCTGGCTGTCGCTTTTCGTCTTGGTGCTTTGGTGAATACACCAGTGCGTGCAAGCCTGTAAAATTCCTGATAACATTCACTACTGAGAGATTACTCCAAGTGCTTTTTGCTCTAATACAAGAGGCGTGTAAAACTGAGACGAATCAACATTTATTTACATTCAATTCTCACAATCAACTCGGTGCATTACATGCACCATAATATGCACTCTCACTTCCCTACTACTACTACTACTACTACAGATCATATGAGGCTCAAGGCTGACTGCGGAGGTCGGGAGAGACGAGTTGGTATTAAGAAGGGCTTATTACCCTGTAGATGGTCAGACCTATAGTCTTTCTTTTAAGCCCTCACTAAGTAGGAAGAGGCCTCTTGTTCGTGATGTGGAGATGCATACGCACGGCCTGGACGTGCCTACGTGTTCTAATTTGAATTGTATTTATTTACACTGGACTGGAACTACTAGTAGCAGGGTACAAGAGAGCGGAGCGTTACAGCGCTAACAACCAGAACATGACGGAAAAAATTCAAGGCAATTTATTTACCAGTTCAAGTGCACGAGCACACATATATATGCAACAAACTCCGCTCAAGCACCCAACATAGTCCGCACACAAACACACTCGCAGATGCACAGGCACACATTCACAAGCACACGCACGTATACAAAACACGCATTCACGAGCGCACATATACAAACACACGCATCCCGCACTTCAACTGCTGTGAGTGAGAGACCGTAGCCGCGTGTGAAGGATTCAACGAGACATTGCTATGCTCCGTTCGGAAATAGTGCACGGGGTTAAATAGCACTGGCGAGAGAAGCAAGTTGAGATGGTATGAAGATACAGTTTTAGATTAGCTCAAGACATACACACAATCACACGCACAAACACATGCACACATAAACTACCACCACCAGGATTTTTTTATCTTTGCTTTTCTTTTCTTCTGAACGAGCGATAATCACTTTAGAGAAATGACGATCATTCATCTATGTGTTCCTTCCAGCAGCCTTAACTACAGGAACAGACTGAGACACACACGCTCACATTCACGCTATATTACAACGATAGGAAACGGACAGTAAAAAATATACATTATTACTATTATTATTATTATTATTCCTGCCAACATGCTCCAAGCTCTTTTGAGACTCTGGTGAGAACATTAAATTCTGACGCACTCGACCCTCTATGAAATATTGGGTGGAATGTAACTTGATGTAAATATAGACAGCCTGATGTGCCGTAGTCGTACAGTGTGGTGTGTAGGAAAATATTTACTTTGCACACTCAAGACGACCCTACTAGTCATACCTGACTCGTGATGAGTAATAGGGTTATTATTATTATTATTACTATCAATAATAATTATGACCATTTTACCCCTTGCACAAATCCCCCGTTGTATATTATAGGATTGACTTGGCCCCGTCCACCTGGATTTATTACCCGTGTATGAATACATTTGGACACGGCAGAGAGTCACTGTTGACTCATGACATTATTGCTACATGGGTTCACATGAATGCAACAGCCGGTGCAAACACACCCACTTGAAAAGTCCGCCCTGTGAAGCGAATATACGAGCATGTCCTCCGCGTATTGTTGTATAGTAGTCGTCGTTACTGATGGTGGGCGATAAAAAGTTTACCGCACGGCACCCCGCAGATATTCGAACTACATTTGTGGGGGTGCTAATAAAAATTTTCACCATTCAAAATGCAAATGATTGGGAGAACATGGTTGAGCGATCACGCAATGACTTGGACCGAGTCCATGTATAGTATTGAACCGACCAGCTCGACCACCAGCCCGTGGAAGATCATCATCATCATCACCACACGGCAAAGCTACCACTGCCACTTTTTCTAGATATGCAGCCCACTTAACAATTTTGTAATTAATAAGACAGGACGAAATGGAGGTGTAGCATTGTGCGGAGTTTGACGAATGAACATAATACAACACACACATACTAACAACAGCACGGTCCTCGCTCAAGCTTGTATGAATAGGGGATAACACTCCGCATTAATTATCACGTGGAACTCATGCTAATGTGTATGCTCAACCCGAGAGACGGAGTAATCAACTCGAGTCTACCACAAACACCAGTCATCAGCCCTACTCCCACCGAGTATCCTGCACGAGGCCGAAGCTATATTACATGAAGAGTTTATAGCACGAATCAAAATAAACCCGCATATGCTTTACTGTGCTGGCTGAGTGACTAGCTGACGGGGTGGGTGAGACTATGATGTGCGATAAAATCAGACGGCTCGCTTGTTTTAACCGCTCAACACGGCGACAAAGAGCCTCTTATTCCCGTCCCCCTCCAGCAGATGAGGTTGAGGAATCGGCCGGTGGGTAGGAAATGGATCCGACTACCCCATGTTACCATGGTGCGACCGTTTGCATACGCTGTATGGTTTCAGTAACGGGAATTTTTATGGATTCATACATCCCGTCCTCATATAAGCGCACACACTTCGACTTTCTCAATTCACGTCCCGGCCCCATTCTCCCCGGATTGCTCACCGACCATAAGAACCAACGGGGTGGGAAATGGGACGAGCGGGAGTGTTCTATCTTGAACAAGCCCTTTGGACAATTTTCCGTTGTAAAAAGTCGGCGTGTGTGAAAGAACCAGAGACCGATTGCGGCTTGCAGGAAATGACACGTAGCCCCAGTCACTTTTATACCATAAAGTTTGAGCACGCAGTGGGCTGGTTGGCTGGTGATACGATTTAGCTATCACAAGTTCGGATCAGGACAGGCTCACATTAATAGGAGAACAGAGTGTGGCAACAAATGGAAGAGCTCAGGTACTCTCTGTCAAGTCCTCACTTAATTAAGGTTACGCTCTGCTCTTGTTGGCATCACGCCTGTCAGCTAGTCACACCACGACCACGACCACTGAGGAGCTCAAACCCCTTTCCCCGCCTGCCTTACTCCACTTTGGACTTTTCCCATATTACAAATGCCCAACCCCACGTTGGCATGGTACGACTTGGCATATTATGAATTGAAAAAAAACCAATATCAGATCCGTCAACGGACCACTCCGTCATAATGTATACGGTGGACCGACAGAGGCACATAGGCTGCGGCCGCCATCCATGTTGAAGGGGGGTTGAACGGACGGATGAGGGAAAAAATTGATGTGGCTCATGCCGAGCCAACTGGCTTTGTAGCTTAATTATTTTTGCGCTCTTACTAATTACAGTGAGGAGCTCTCACAGGCAGTTGACGTGAGTACACATATACAGAGCACTACTACTTGTTCACTTAAACCACTTGACTGTCCTGTACTCCAACTACCTTTGGATCTCACTCCCAGCACATGCAGCATCAGTTAAGCATTGGGAAATAAAGGGATACATTTTATCTTTAAGCAAACGTAAAAGTTGTATATAAATGGAGAGTATCCAACTTGTTTACGATAATAATGACTGTTTCTTTTCCCCGGGTCCCACGGTGAGGAGCTGCGCGCGACGATGTAACTCTTGGAAAAATAATACTCATATACGATTTATAACAGGTGAGACGACGAGGGCAAATAGAATAAGGGTAGGGCCGTTTTAAAATCTTCTTAAGCTCCTCTTCCATTTAAGATGTATTAGAGGAGGTAATTTTTACGATTATGGGCTTTACCTTGACTTAAGGTAGCCATAATGTGGGGCTTTACCTGTCTGCAGTTTGAAGCCCGTTAATGCAGGTGCTGCTGCTACTACTGGCATCAGCTTGACTGCAGCCCATGCATGTATGCTCTTTCCATCCACCCAGCCGCTACCAGCTCCACACTATATACTTACTACCTGCATGTCAGCCGACTTTCTTCAGGGCTGACATGACGTGCGCGGCACTTTCTTACTATCTTCTTATCGTCTTAAGGGAACGGAGGATCCCGTACAGGATAACACGAGCATATGCAGACCTGCTCTAGCATTATGACCCTAATGCACTGGAATGTTTATAGAAGGGATAGGCGTCAAGTGAATGTTTGTTTTTCCCCTCTCGCCCTACTGCCTCCAAGCCAGTCTCTATAGGAATAGTTGTATTCTGTGTGTGTGTTTGTGTGTGTGTGTGTATGTGCCAGTTTGTGTGTTTGCGTGCGTATGTGTGCATGTTTGTGTGTGGACACAGGTAACACTGATGGAGTCAGACGAAAGAGAAACAAATACATAGGCTGCGCTAACGAGGTACGAATAATTGCCGAATGAAGGGATGCATACGCCGTGCCGTATAAGCATAGAAAAAAGCCATGCGATGCATGAGGGACCTTTTTTTGTTCCGGAGTACACTGCTATGAACAGGTAAAGAGAGTAAAAAAAAGGAGGCTCAAACTCCCATCTCCAATCCCTATAAATACAAACTAATAAAAGAGTAAATTGGGAGAAGAACTTTTGTGTTCTGGAGGCTCTCTCTCTCCTATTCCCCAATAGTACAGTAATCTTGAGGCGAGGGTCAGGGTATACCCATCCATCCCATGCACGCACGCCTACATGTGTGCCCGCCTGCATCGTGCATGCATCCATTGTTTCGTGAGGGATGAATAGCCTGCATTCGTCGTCATCCTGCTCCTTCTCCTTCTTCATCGCCTCTGCCTGTTGGTGGAAGGGATCTTGTGAAGAAGATCTATTAAAAAACTAACTAGACATTCATCTTGAAAACAAGGCTAGTTCG
Source organism: Bilobella aurantiaca (assembly GCA_021029175.1). Lineage (NCBI taxonomy): Eukaryota > Metazoa > Arthropoda > Collembola > Poduromorpha > Neanuridae > Bilobella > Bilobella aurantiaca. Next base: position 5,307 of record VYYI01003661.1, read on the forward strand.
GGCACGCCCTAATGTAGTTTCCTTAACTAGTTAAATAAACTTGTCAAAATTATATATTAGAGACGCCCCCAGGGTTGCCCTCTCAACTGGGCGATAGATAGTGCGTCTACGTATGTGGTGTGTTGTGTGCGTGCGTGTGTGTATGCGTGTGTGCAGTGCATCGCTTCTCGGAATACTCGTTAACATCCATGTTCCTGGGCTTTCTTTTATCACATCTTTTTTTTGTCCTCGCTTCTATGCTATGGGATAACCTGGACTTTAGAACTGCTTGTATTCTACCGAACAGCGCGCCCATTCAATTCCAAGACATACGACTATCTTAAGTGTGTGTGAAAGGGCGAGTCTCACAGTGTTCCTCCACTGCAACTTTCCCACCTCGTACACAATACACTTTGCAGAGATGAGACACAGGCAGAAGATTCCTCAACGGCTCAGACTCAAGCCGTAGGCCATACGACTGGGTTCACAACGAGAAAATTTCCAAATGGAAATTATTATTTTCCTATTGCTGAAATTACCTCACACATCACATTGGAGGTAAATGCGAGTCGGGGGGATCCGTGAAGTAGATGGATTTGCGAACAGGTTGAAGGCGCAGAGGGAAGAAGAGCACGGAGAGAGTGTGAAGCAAGTGGTTGGAGGAGGATAAAATGTGGCTGTTTTTATTGAACTTGATCCCAGGATACACGTCTGGAAGACGGAGGGTTGCTGTTGCTGCTGAGCGTGGGGATAAGTTGTTTGAGGGGCAAAGAAAAACAGGGCTCATCCACACGGATTTATTTCCTCCAAATAAAATGAGCCAGAACCGTGGATGAGGCACCTCACAACACACATGTTGAGCCTCCCCTCTCCGTACGCATGAGCAGGGATGATGTACACACATAATGTGGATTACTACACATACTCAGAAGGGCTTACTCACCAAAGCCACTCCACGACTTAAGCTCCATAAAACTGTCATAAACATAAAATATGCTGAAAATTCACTCTCTGCCNCGCTTAACGCACGGCTACATTCGGGACAGGGCTATTTACAAATGGGAATGGCTCTCCCTACCGCATCGCCCTACTACACCAATTACTCATATACATAAAATATGCTGAAAATTCACTCTCTGCCGTGTGTGTACTTTATGCGGTATGTAGAAGGAACATCATTACTACTTGAACCTCTTTCCACCGTTCACATACATAGGATGATTGGGATACAAGTTGATATTTTGTAAACATGTTTATATGCACCGCACGTTCCGTGCACACACACGCACAAGTACAAGCGCAAGCACACACACACACGGACTTACCCGAAGACAGAGTAAATTAAATCATTTTTTCAAGGTGATTCCCAGCACTGCCCATGCACTTGTTTCACTTTAAGTCTATATATGCCAATAATTTAGGGGATAACAATCACTCGGAACAGACGGAACGCATGTTATTTTGGATGAGTGGCAGTGAAATGAGGCGTGGGGGCTCCAAGCCTGTGATTTTAAGGGTATGTGAGAGGTTAATGCCAAGGCGTTGTGCGTATAGCATAGGGAAATTATGGGTCATTTAAGTTATACGGGCATATTAGTACATGATTATGAGTAATTGGTGTAGTAGGGCGATGCGGTAGGGAGAGCCATTCCCATTTGTAAATAGCCCTGTCCCGAATGTAGCCGTGCGTTAAGCGTTCGTTTAGACCGGGGCGAATTTGCATCCTTCCTGCTGCGTCTGGGCATGAGCGTGTACGCCTGTGTGTACCTTGGAGCGTGTGCATGTTTGTATGCAGCAATGTGTGCGTAGATTTGTCAGCGTTAATATGTGTGAGCCTCAACGTCCCCTTTGCCCCAATCCTGGTTATAGCCCGGTTGCATGTGGACCAACGATGAACTTGAATAGGAACCAAGGTACGTCCGTAATGTTTTTCATACCTTCCTTCAAGTGGTTTCAAGTTGAAGGCTCCACTACACTACTACTACTACTACTACTACTACTACTTCTACAACTACTGCCAGTTGTGCTCAAGCCGATGATGCTTTGTCGAGGCATTAGCTATGCTAAATGCTAATGGAATTCATTTGAGAGGGAGCTAGAATAACCTGGTAGCACCTCTTAAAAAGCTCATCTCATCATCTCTACTAAAGAGCGGATCAGTTGGATGATCATCATCACTACTGCTACTACCACCACTACCATTACCATCACCGCTATCACAGTAGTGCAGGGATAAGATCGAAGAGTGGATCGCGAAGGGAGTGTACATGGCATGGATATGAGAGTGAGTGAGAAACACTTGAGGTTCTCAACAACAGGGACCCCGTGCGGAACTCACACATTATATCGAAATGCATGGGCGAGAGTGAGCACTCACGGGGTGTACAACACAAAGTGCTCGCGCCCCCTCCATTCTATTCTAACCGGCCGCCGCCTCACCGGTCTCTGCCATTATCATATTAGGTATGCATGCCACGTTCCTACAAGTGTAAATCCACCTCAAATTCCTCATTCTTCCCCAGATATGTAAGGGCAGCAGTACCGGCGGTAGAGTTACTACAATACAACTTGAGGCAGAATGTAGTAGGAATAATGGCGGGATGATTATCATACCGGCACGCAGTGGGTGCCTGCAACGGACAGATCCCGTAATAAATAGCTTTGGAACAAGAAAAGCCTGTACACTGTACGATTTCGAAGAGGGATGTGGAGTGGCTTCGATCCTTTGGAGATTGATTCGAGGGCACTGGGATATAAATTTACCCAGGGCACCGGCCCGGGTGCGAAGTTTCTGTGGCGGAATTTCTCTACGCCTGAATTATTCATGGTCTCATAGTAGTAGTCAGTTATTCCGTCCCAGGGAAATAAAATTGGATGGGAAAAGTGCATACATGAGGATGAGCCGTTGGCGATGGCGGAGGATGGAAAATGATTGAAAAGGCAGGTGCACTGTAATTTCTCAGTACACGGTCCTAGTCACGATATGATAGAAAGTGCGAATTCCACTCCGTATTCAAAACCCCTCATACAAGCTCATTTTAGCTCGGAAGAGGGTGGGACGGACAGAGACGCTCTTGTTGTGCCAGGAGAGTGGTAATTGAATGCTCATGGTTCCACATTATTTATGGAGACGAACAGGGGAGCGGAGTGGCTTCTACATTCTTGGAGAAGGAGGCGGCGGCGGTGTTGGTGCGCGGGTTCGGAAATTTGTAAACTTGATCCTGAATTCCCTCCCCGTTCAGTGCCGAGTTTAATGTTTAAGTGAGAAATGGTTTGACGGAGGGGGTACGTAGAACTGCTCTCCAAGGGAATCAGCAGCAGCCGGATCTGACGTGGTTGAGTAGTAGCAATAGTAGCAGTAGTAGTAGTAGTAGTGGATATACTGGCGGATGATGTACAGAAGAAATAGGGAGGAGAAGGATCCTGGGCTGATGGGAAGTTGGTCCTGATCTCCGAGTTTGTGTTATCAACTAATGCCATGGAGGATTTGGAGTCTACTGGGACTTATTAATCAATTCTGATTCTCAAGTCCGTATCTCCTGTATCTTATATGAGAGTGTGGGAGACGGAGAGAGGGAAGTTAACTGAATAAAGTGAATCCTCTCTATTCATTCAAGAGAATCTCAAGAAGAGTGGGGCCATGTTTCGTGTGGTACATGCCGCTCGGCTGCAGGTCTTTAAGGAGACGGGTCGTCCGCCTTTATAGGAGTACTCTGGTGCCGTATCCCCCATTCATCAGGTCCTTGTCCAAAGTTAAGAGCAGTGCATCACTTCCAAGGAGTTCCCTCCCCAAATATTATTAAATAAAACCACAAGGAACGGTTGAACCCCGCGTTTTTATCACTGTCGCTCCTCTACTGTGCTCCTATAGCTATTATATGGTGGAAGCCGAAGTATAGGGAATCTTCCTGAGAGTCGGATCTCCGAGTCAGAGAGCCCGAACAGAGAGGTTAACATCTCAAAGGGGGTTAGAATTTTTCCAAATAAATTTTTTACAAGGATCTACTACGCGCCGTCGTCGTCACCCCAAATCCATTTAAACCCTGATGAAAAGATGGGCCTGGCGGAGGGCTCATACGCACTTGTAATTTTCAGTTCCGTGAAATTACAATTTGGACGCACTCTTACTAATAAAGTCATTAGCGGACGCACCCTCGGAAATTTCACCCTCTGCCTCCAAATTACAAGGTGATTATCCTCCTGTACCGACTCACGCATGCATACGCAATATATACTGCACAGACATTCACCACGCTGGGCACGTATGGGGTTAAATGGGCAGCTGGTGTCACTACCAGATTTGCTTGCAGATAAGATGGAGGCAGACTCGTTCACATATGCTCCTCCGCTCATTCTACAAGCTTGTAATTGCTCACTTTTTCAACCCCTCCGCTCACTCAGAGGACATTAAAAATTCCGGTTGAATTCCCAACCCTTCCGCACTACTGTCGCCGTGGGAGTGATGTTGAATGGCCGCTTGTGTTCGAACCGAATGAAGTCCCGGCTGAAGTGATAGTGTTTTATAACACTAGCTGATCTTTACTCCGACGGGGTTGTTGATGAGGCATCCTCCACGGTGTATGCCTCATCATCCTGTGCGGCCTCCTGCCTCTTCCATTGAGTCCACCGAGCTTTGGAGGGTTATCCCAAAGTGCCCGTCCTCCAAAAAGTGTGACAAGTTGAGTTGCTCTCTGTCTCTGTTGGAAACAATTATGCAATGGAGTCCCTCTGTTGGAGCAGTAAATAATGTCATAGATTAAGTTGACAGTCGTTCGTCGGGTTGCCGATGGCAAACCAATTACATTCTATTGGGAGCCACTGAAGCGAAGTCCCCCTTCACGCCTTCTGTCTCACCACCATCCAGTAAAGACTACTGTTCGCTGGTGGTGGTGGTGGCGGTGGTAGTGATGTAGTGAGCGAGGCAAAAAGAGTGTCGCCCTCCAAAGCATCATATTTTAGCTCCTCTGCTACCACGTACATGTAGTCCATACGGGAAGGGAAATACACATAGAGCGACAAATAATAAAAACGGGATGACGGTTGAAACCTCCGGAGTCGCGAGTCACCTCAGGGGACGACAACAAGAGCCATTCCACCATACCGTGCCGTTATGCATGACCAGAGAGAACCATCTGACAGGATTGCATATTGGATGGGACCACGGACGACTCTGCGAGCCTGAAATGAGACAAGACAAATAATAAAAGGGAAAAGGATCCCATACTCCACGTCACTGGAATATATGCATGTATGTACACTTACCTTCGATGAGGGGCAATCCCGGGGCTTTTACACACGAACCAAATTACGACGTCAAAGAAAAGTTACATGATAATAAAGTGTGGGCATGGAAACTGGGAGGAGAAGGAGGGGAAGTACTTTATTTCCCTCATTGTCTCCAATAGTCCAAGAATATTTTTATTTGGACGTGCAGGGAAGGTCCATTTTTTCCCCTCGCCCTTCGTATTTTCTTCAAGCATGACAGTAGGAGCAATGTTGGGAAGAAGAAGACGATGAAGAAGATCCGGATAGTCGGATTGCTGGAGTCATAACCTCCTATGGCATTCACCACCAGGCCCCCACTTCATCCTTTCAACAAGAACAACAATAATCATGATAATACGGTGAAGGTGAAGCGCACATAAACCCGCTGAGCTGTACAAGCACAAATCTTAAGCTCCTTCAAGAGGATGAGAGAAGGCAGTTATCGGAGTCCGACTGGAATCTTTTTGGGCTCCAACACAGGGAGTTTCTCCTGATTGAGGGATTTTCAAGCATGTCGGCTACGGCAGCCAAAGTCCTCCCCAATGGAGTACCCGCAGTGTCAGCCTGAACAAAAACGTCCTATTTCCATGCGGGATGCAAGATATACAATCTTGAGCTCATTCTCCCTCCATGCCCTTCTCATCCTCTTCACTCACTCACTCAGTCAGTCAGTCAGTGAGGGAAACATCTTTGTTCAATTGCATCATCTTCACCATTTGAACGGCCTGGAGCGCAGTCTATAGGCACTTTAGAGATCCTCCAAGCAGATCGGACCTTGTTGAAATCCCAGTTGAAATTTTATTTCCGCTGAAATATTTACCAGAACAAGGAGCAGGAGTAGGGTCAGTCACAACGGTGGGTACCCGCACAATGGCCAGGACGGGAAAGAGTAGTTCAGATTTCCACAGATCTCCCCACTGATAAATAACAATGGGCCTGATTAAGTTACATGCTCGCTCTTATGATGAGTCGTGAGGGTTCGGCTTGCTCCAGCAATGTCCATAAGGTGTGAGACCCTCTCGTCGTGCCCCTCTCGGGATAAGACAGTTTGATTGACACTAATAATGAGGGCTCACGTTGTGTCGTCATAATTCTCTCCGCTCTGGCACTTCAGCTCCAAGGGTCTATGGTTGGTCAAGGTCCACTGTATTATGGTACAATTGGGTTCCCTTGTGCTCACAAAGGGAAGAGCTC
>VYYI01003662.1:0-11742 GCA_021029175.1 Bilobella aurantiaca
TTTTGCGCATGCTTTGCGTGAGTCTCACTGTCCTAACAAATAGGTAGTGGGCTCCCTGTTACAAACATACATATGGAAATAACGCTAGCAAAAACTCGGTAATATATTTGTCAACAAAAAATATTCTCTAAAAGGATTTGACAAGATTTTAACAATTTTATTTGAGAAGTTTTGCTAAACCTTTAATAAATGTAAACACTCGTCTCTACGCCGTGTTTCTAAAAGTTGTTAGTACCAGTATCGAGCACACTGGAAATGTTAGAAGTATAGCATACATATGTGTCTTATTAATCTTACACTAGTCTAGGACTTGTAGTCACAGCAGTTTCATTAGTGTTTTTTATTATTTCCTCTAGTTGCTCCAGCAATTTTTTTGCATACCTTTGTTCTTGAATTTCCAGTTCTCTTTTTCTTTCTTCTTTTTTGAAACCTGGAAGTTTTGTAACTACCAATGTACGTGGACGGTCTCCAATTTTTTTCGTGTCATAGCTCAAGAGGGGAAAATTTTCCAATTGTCTTTGCAGATGCAATCGCCGTGACTTTGCCATCCTAAAACCGTGCGTGACTTCTGAACTTGTCATGAATACCGATAGGTCTCTGCACTCCGAACAAGTTGAAGAACAGGGTAGGAAATCGTTTATCACGTGACAACTTGATCCTGCAATTGGTTTCTCAACCTCAGCTTGCAAAATTTGAACAAAATGTTCCGCAACGGGAATCAAAGTGACTTTATCCAATACACCCTGTGTCTCAGCCGCATAGTTTATCAGGGCCGGAACAACAGTGTAAAACGGTAAAGTTGCTACATACTCCAGAACATTATTGAACTCAATTGCCTGGGCAGCCTTGTATAGTCTGCAAAGGACGGTAGCTTTTCTGTTTGCTTTCAGTCGGCTGCTAGGAGTATTAGGTATTAGATGACCTCCAAGCGGAGTCCTGCGCATTGATCTCAGTCTGTCGTCGACTTTCATAAATTCAGCTAAGATTAATCCAAGCGTGTTTTGTAATACAAGTTTAGTGTCCTCGAACGTGGAGTTGTAAGTATCAATCAAAACTAGGAAAACTTCCAAGCACTTAACATGCTCTTGTTGTATTTCCGCCATTCTTAATAAAATGGGGTCATAGATTTCCTGGATAAAATACTTCCAGCCAAATTTGGTTGCAAGTGGTATCAGCCATGGAAGTACAATATTAATTCTCCGTATTAGAGCATTCTTGTAAGCGACAATGAATCTTGATATTAGAGCCGAGTCATTCATTGCTAGGAATACTTGCAGCAAGTTTTCTATATCGATTTCTCCAGTATTAATATTACAAGGTTCGTTCAACATGGATTCCATCCAATTATACAACTCTTCCTTGATTTCCGAATTATTTGTATCCTTCTCAAATTCGGTATATTTCATAATGAGCAACTTTGCGGCAAGTTGTCCACCCCCACTTCTGTTCAGTACTTTCAAAATAATTTCATTAGGGAAAATTAATATCCCAGCACGGCGATACTGTTTGGTTATTGTTGCTCCGTCATTCCCAGTAAACTCGAGTGCTTGTTCGCTGTATGGTTTTAATTCCCTGATTCTCCTAACAGGACTAATTTGTTTTAAACTACAGTTAATTTCCCCGCTTTCATTACTCCTCAAATCTTGGTTTAGGAACGAGGGCGGAAGAATCAAACTTTTCAAGGTGTACGGATTCCTATCGTCAAAATCGTCTTCTGCTTCATAGATGTCGTGTTCTGAGATGTGTTTCTCAGTCTCTAAAAATCCAAGCATTAGTGTCAATTTCAAGTCTGTAGCTACGCATCGTAGGAATGATGCAATTTTGTGATCAGTTCCCTTTAAGTTGTCCCACCCTAGATTGGATTTTGAATACTGATGAGCAAATAGGTGGACGTGTTGCACGCCTTCTGGTTTTGTCTTTCTCCAATTTTCGACAAGAGTCTTGAATTCGGTGGTTTCGCTAGAGGAGTTTGTTGGAGCCACCAATGGAAGAGAGCTGGTGGCACTTCCCATCAGAACCAAGTTATAGACGAGAGTCACTCGAACCCCTGAAGTGATTGGCAAGATTTCGTGTGCACAGTCGCAGTAGAAGGCAGAGTAGAAGGATTCGTATTGATTGGTGTCGCATTCCTCTGTACTAAAGTCACAACTTTTTGTTTTTCCATCATGACACACCCTGAGGCGCCCACCAGTGTACGTTGACGGAAGTTGAACAACCAGAGTTCCAAACATGCGCGGTTCCTTCTCCGTGTCACGGTGTACTTTGAAAAAAGATCCAGTTTTGTAGAGGAGGAGTTTGTAAACGTTTCCACAAATGGGTTGTTGTATTCCAAGCTGTTTTTGAATTGTAGGGATAAGTTTGTAGTTGATGAAACTATTCCAAGCTGGATTTTGGATCTAAATTACAAATTCACCATAGTATTCACCGTTATGATTTGTCTGTGCGTCTGTATGGCTTGCCCTACAAAATCACCAATTGAATTGTAAAACTACGATTCACTGCAAAACTCAATATAGCATATTAGCCCTGCGGCACTCTGTTACTAACATGCTTTTCCAATAGCTTGGCATACAAAATTTATAATTTTCTATTTTGTTTTAAGAAAAATTAAGCAAAGGAGTGCAGTGTTCCTTTGCTTTTAAGAAGTTAATATACTGAAGAAACCAGGGTCCTAAAAATTAATATTAAAGTCATCCTCTTCTAGGATGGTTTTTTTATTAGTGTTAATATAAAAGTAAACGGAAAAGGTTAAGAATAGGTTAAGAATAAAAGGTATAAAAAATACAACAAATCTGAACTGCACACAATACGAACCTCAAATTGTTGTGGGTTAAGTTCCCAAGAATTTCGCACGCTTGTATCCAGCAACGTGGCTTCACCTCTTCCAAATAGCGATTGATTGAACTTAGGAATCAGGTGTTCCAACTCGGTTTCTACCAAAGGGAACTTAATGATAGCACCATCCTGTAAAACAGACAGATTCAAACATTATGTTTAAAATGAAATTCAGAGCTAAGACGTTGTTTTAACCAAAAATAACCATTTAAAAACCAGTAAAATTAGCTCTTCTTATGATGTTCTACCAGAAGACGTATCCCAGTAATTGGTGCCTGCAAATTTGGTTGTGAAAGGGATCCGCCAATCATAAATTCCCCTGCAGTTCCACCAGCATTATCTTCTTCTAAATTATTTAGAAATTGTGCAATTTCAACTTCTACTAGATTACTGTTGCCGTCGCTGTTTTCAGAGTTGTTTTCCATATTGGAATCAGTTGATAAATTATCTTCGTCATTCGTGTCCTGAGTCCACATCACAAACCTTAAAAAATCAAAAAAAAATATTAACTTTTTAAATCACTGTGATGAGGTTTCGTCACCAAATGATTTTGTCAGATAGCTTATCTAAAATATAGTAATATTATTATTTTCTTGTTGTACTATATATTCTATAGTACACTTTTAGTAAGTATCACCTGCAGTTCCGGAATAACAAATCAGCAGTTCGTAGTTATTCAATGAGATCAACCAGTCTACTTTAGTCACATTGTTCCTCAATAAATGGGACAGTTAACAAATCAAATTGTTTAAAACAAGTTGTTTTTCATCTGCCTGTGCAGCAGAAAGTATGATTAATTAATTTTTATTTATGAGAACTGTGATTTGTTCATGAGAAGTTTTAGCCTCGGAAATTTAAACAGTTTAAGTGAGAGCCCCTTTTGTTAAAAAAAAACAGCATAAATCCGTCAAGTATGGGCAAAAAGTAAAAAGATTTTAACAGTTTCGAATATTTACGTAAATATTTTCTTTTTTTTTCAACATATTTGGAAATAATAAAAAATATTTTATATTTTCTAAAACCCCATAATATTGTAATATATAATATATATGTAATATGTGAGAACATATTTTTTTCGTCTCTAATCTTTAGTTTAATGCTTCCGGGTTTAAAATTGTTTACAAATAGCACATGATCCTTCAAAAACTTTAGATAATGGTCAAACGCAACCGCACCTTAAAAAATTAGCCTCGCTACAATTACCGCAATGCTTGGCAGGAAAGAGTAGTCGCTATCCACTATCTCGCTCCAAAGTACGGTAACTGTGTGGTGGAGGAACGGTTTAAATTGCATCCAAAGCAGCGGCGCTACTATAATGAACACCTGTGGCGTACTTGTCTTTTTTCCTAAAAATGATACAATTTTGTGAGTCATGAAAGCAGAACTGATTTAAATGAAAGACAACTTCAGTTTTACCTCCTTTCACTTTCTCCTCAACAAAATTTTCTCATGAGCAGAAAAGACGAAAGTATGAGTTGCCAAAACAGTATCAAAAATTATCTACACATTACTTTAAAATATATAGAAAAAGAAATTAAGAAAAATATATTGAGTATTGATGGGCACAACTACTTTCATAATCAATAATTATATATTTGCATTACCAATATTAAAGAAAAAGAAATTAATTGAAAATCTATTAAAGAAATTTAAAGAATAACAAACCAATCCGTTGTATTTGTAACCCAGAAATTTTTAATTGGACTTTAATTCTTAGACTCTCCTGTACTAATCTGAAGGAAGTTAGGGAATTTTGGACTCGACGAAATTTTCTAAATCTCAAACTTCAAAACTTTCTAAACAAACTTGTCCTTATGAGCAACAAAAGTTTAAAAATAGCTAACGTCCACTTAGAAATCTTAATTAAAATTAAACCAAACGGACTGTCTATGATGTAATTTCCCCATAAGATTAAAAACAAAAAGGTGTAACGAATTAATCAGCATATAGTAGCAGAAAGTTTTACATGCAGGGCATTTATTTTGAAATCTCTACAATTAGTTTGTAATTGTTAAGAAATTTGAGTATATTTTTTAACCTCTCTCCCATGTTAACCATATGGTAAAACAGCTTAGAACTCATCAAATTTTTTTAAACTTAACGAACCATTTTGACAAGACAATAAATATTTTGACACGTTTAGAAAATTTAAGGACAATTTTTGTTCAAATTTCTCATAAGTTTTACAAGGTGTCAGTTGTCATTCACTCAAGCTGTAGCAAAAATTTTCTAAGTTTATAAATATTTCAAAAAATTTCAACCCAGTGAGACTAAAATTGATTTTTTGTTTGCCTATTTGATATACTTTCAGCACAAAACACAACGGATGCACCACCATGGCTACCCCGAAGTAGCCTAATGCTAGCACCCCCGACCTTAACTCAGGTATATTATTGCAACCTATTTTCATGCTTGCGCTGTTTTTTCAATGCATATTAGGTTTTGTATCATCTTTTTTGCAGGTAGTTAAAAGTTTCATTGTCCTTTTTTTTCATTTTCCAAAGTTTCCAAATTAACCTAAACGTCTGTATCGGCTATTCCCGTGAATATGTACCTACTTCCCCGCTGGCCGTCAGAGACGCACACATCCTATTCCCAGCCCCGCAGCAATATTCACAATATCCGCAACAGCAGTTGTCTTAACCATCGTAGGTAATGCTGCGATTTTGCCACAGTTCATGACCCAACATTCGTCGCAGTTCAAATTGCGATTTTGCGGCAGTTTATTTATCCATTTGCCGCAGTTCATGACCCGTCGCAGTTCAAGCTGCGATTGTTGCTGCAGTTCATTTTAAACATCTAGCCGTAGTTCATGAAACACCCTTGCCGCAGATCATAAAACACCCATGCCGCAGTTCATGAAGCACACTTGCCGCAGTTCATGGTACACCTTTGCCGCAGTTCATGACACGGTTACATGCCATAATCTAAAAATCTTCTCTGCAAAAAAATCTCCAAAATAAAAATCTCTGGAAAACAAAAATCTCTGCAAAAAGAAATCTCTGGATGCAACAAATCTCTGCACAAAAAATATCTCCAAATAAAAATTTCTGCAATTTAAATTTCTGCATGAAAATAATGTACCTTATAAATCTTAGAATATGTTCCTTTTAAAGTTACAATTATTTCCGGAAATGAAAAATGAAATTTTTGAAAAAAGGTCGATTTTTTAATGATTTTTTTTTATTCTACTCTACTACGACTACCGCCCCTCCTCGCTTCGCTCTTCGGGAACATTAAATATGCCCCAAGCCACATGCCTCCGGCGGCAGGAGCAACAAAAAAGACTCGTTACTGAAAAGTTTTAAGTTAAAAATTATTAATTTTGTGCAGGATTTAAATTGCAGAAATACTTTTATATTGCAGAAATTTAAATTGCAGAAATTTTTTTTTTTGTAGAGATTTTTGTTTTGCAGAGATTTTTATTTTAGAGATTTCTTTGCAGAGATTATTTTGCAGAGGGCTTTATTTTAGAGATTATGGCGTGACACGCATGACACACCCATGCTCCGTCACACCGTTGCTCACTTCCAAACGTCACTGCCACTAAAGCTACGTCACCTAACAAGGAGAGCCCCATGTCCACTCTAGGGACCAGATTGTGGTCCCTTGTGGCAGATTGCCCAAGCCCGTCCCCTTTACCCATTTCTCCCATGCCGCACATCAGCCATTTCTCAATTCACCGTGATTGGCCACGAGGAAGGAGAAGACACAAGGAGAAGTCACAGCAGAACAAGAAGCAGTCACGTCCCAGGCTTCGCCCTCTCCAGGTCTCCCGTTCCTGCTGGCACTTCGAACTCCACAGAAGCCATTGCCAGCCGAGTGGCACTTTGACACTTGATCCACTTAAAGTACCCTCCCTAGTATATTGTACCGTTAAGTGTCCCCCTAAATGCTCCCGTCACCGTCCCATATCATATATTTATACACAGTTAAAGTTTAGTTTATTATTTGAGCACTAAATAAACGTATTCTCACTTGCCCTTCGTTTCTGGCTCATCTTCATTGTTTCACTTACTTTCGGACTTACGGACCCATTTTCCGCTACATAATTTAGTGCAAAATATTTACGGAAGAGGTGGAATTCGTCAGAAATGCAAACATTTCTTTCGCATGTTCGTGCACCTGGACTCAGCAAATTAAACCATTTCGTTATTGACAGTATTCGTCAGATTAGTCAGTACAGAGACAAGGCAAATGTTAAAGCGCCATGACACTTGCGCTTGCTAATAGAACGCATAGTCTTTTATCCAAAGAAGCAAAAGTTAGCGCCGCAATGCTCATCACTGCTTTTCCCGGTTAGTGCATGTTTGAAATGCTGGTAAGATTTTGTTGGAACCCTCCCACCAAAAGCAAATTAAAAAAATCCTTGAGGCTCTCACGTAACACCGCCACTATCAGGTGGTGAATTTGCTATATCTATATCTCTATCTATATCGATTCCTATATCTAATTTGGCAAAATGGACAATGATTGCTTTGCTGGAAAAAATCGGTTGTGAGTTGGGAAAGTGGTTAAAGTTTCCGTCTCTCTCAACTTCGCCGCATGAGTTTTATTGTTTGACCAGCCGTTGAAAAGTCTTAGCTATTGGTTTACTATTTAAGAAAATTCATATCCCCTCGTTTTGTCTATTTACATATTTTCGGGATTAGGTTCTTTAATTAGAGTATGCCTCAAGATACTTGCGAAGCCTACTCTCTTTTGCATGCATGTATGGTAATGAGTGTTTATTATAATATATCTATCCTCTCTTTACATGTTGACAAGTCTGAATGTGTAATGATGTTTTTTTCGTTCGTTGCTGGGAAATTGCAATGGCTCTTCTTCTCGCAATAAGTTTTCAGATTTAATCACAAGCAGCAACCAACACCTTATCCTTTGCTATGTTAGTAAATCACATGTTTTAGTTACTATAGATTTAATATATGCATTGATATATATATTTCCGTATTATAGATATCCGTAGCATGTCTATTGATTGAGTTACAGCAAGAAATGATTCAAATGGCGATATCATTGAAGGTGGTTTCTTGGCTCTTTTTGTTTATATAAACTCTTATTAAAAAAAAACTCTTATTTTTTTAATATTTACTAGTAAAAAGCCAGTTTATTTTCAAATCAAGGAATAATAGTTTACTCCAGTCTTCTTGTAGACCTGTTGGTTAGGGCTTAAATTTTCTGTTTTACTTATGACTGACGTTTGCATTTTTTAAAATTTTGCATTTGCTAAAATTTGTGCTCGAATTTTGTTTTGATGAAAATTTAGTAGGCATAATTTACGTACAATTATTATTCCCTCAAACGTTAGCAAAGTTGGTTGCATAAAATTACATGCTCAGATTTTACATAAAATATTTTTCTAGAACCCTCTACTTAGTAGCACACGGACAGAATTGGTAGAGTATAGCAACAGAAACAAATTGAAGTTTCTCTAGTCTACTGTATTTGTGTGCAAAATGTAATTGTAATAAACGAGTTTGAAGTTGCCGAGAATTACTTGTATGTCTTATTGTTGTAATTACAATTTTTTAAGAATAACCCATTGCAATACTTATGCTACTACAGACGAGATGACTGCTAAATAGTACGCCGGCTACTCCAAATCTTCTGTCAAAAGGTGTGCTTAAAAGAGGTTGCCTCCTTCTTTATAGTATTCCTAGTAATCTTAGCTAATCTAGTAATAGATTAGATTAGTAATTGCGGCTAGTCAACATGTAAGAAGATGGATATGGTAGGAGGGACCCATTAGCTTGGGTGGTAGGCTTCTGAATTCTAAATAGTCTACTTGAAAAAACTTTTTGGATCATTTTCATGGA
Source organism: Bilobella aurantiaca (assembly GCA_021029175.1). NCBI lineage: Eukaryota > Metazoa > Arthropoda > Collembola > Poduromorpha > Neanuridae > Bilobella > Bilobella aurantiaca. Next base: position 8,652 of record VYYI01003662.1, read on the forward strand.
TTCTGATTATACAACCTAATCACAATAATACAGGCATACACAAGGTCAGTAGCAATTCCTTAAAAAAAAGCCAATATCAAAGACTTTTTGTGACTGATCGGGAAATTTGAACCCCCGTTTTTAGGCGGTGGAAATAGACAGGCGCTGTATACCACAAAACAACTTTACTTGTTTTAAATAGTTATTTCATAAGGTCGTATGCAAATTAAGACACTAAAAAGTGTTTTCTCAAAATTTTCAAGTTACAAATTAAAAAAAAACTAACCAATAGCTTTCTAAAACTGTTACTGGGTTAGATAATTATATGGAGCATAATTATAAATATATTTAATTATTTTATGTTACCTTGTAGTTAGTCTGATTGTAATAAATTACAATTTTTGAGGAGTTTTACAAAATTACTTAAAATTCCAACACCCTGAACACTTTACAATAGCGTGAACACTATGGAAAAAACAAACAAAAATTTGCAATAAAGCGTTAGTGTTTGCCCACTTAAGGTCATAAGGGGCCGGGTTGGCATACCATTATGCACGACACTCCAAATTGTGCTATAAAAAAGCTTACATTTCGTGTCTTTTTTTCATAACGGCGAACTTCATTTTCAACATGAATTTCTCACTCATCATTTTCATCGCGATCAATATTAGCCTTAGCCAGGCTAAAGTTGGTGATAAGGTAGTGTTGAATCCAACGAATACAATTAATATTAGTAATATCCTTACCAGCCCTTTTTAGGGCAGGAAGGTGCCAGTTGTAATTCATGGTTTTCTTGACCTAAGAGAGGCTTGTTTGGCTAGTCCTAAATACATCATCTTACATACTCTACATTTACATACATCTAGTACGCCTTTGCTACCTAATTAATTTTACTCAAGAAGTTAAGCTTTAAAGTTTTATTCAATACTATTGTTATAGTCAGTGGAGGTAAGTTTTTTTTATCACCAATGAAGACAGGGCTTTTTTAGGGGTCCTCCCCGACTCCTCGAGTAAAAAAAAACTGAAAAAAAAATGTATTATTGTTCTGACCGATAACATGCGCAAGCGTATTCCTCTGAGTACGCGAAGACGTTTATTTTTCGAAAACGTATAATTTTTTTTAGCTCGGACGTACAATGCAATCCTATAAAAATGCCATTATGTTAATGTTATTAGTACCAAAATGTATTGCTCTACATTAAATTTTGTTTTACGTTATTAGTATCAAGTAGCAGTTGATCGTGATGTTAGACCTGGTGTAACGGCCACTGTAGTTCAGGAGCCAGAACCTGCTACATATGACAATCATACCGAGGCTCGCGGGTTAGTTTAAATTTCAAGTTTAAAGTCAATTTTTTTTTAATTTCTCTTTTTTGTTTGTTAGACAAATCGATTTTACCTGGGACAGCAGCTCTCCGACAGCTGTAAAATCGGCAACCGAAATAATCAACGCCTTGCAATTGGATACATCACGTGTACTTCTATATTTGCATCCGGACCTAGAAATGTCTCCAGAATTTTATGCCATGACTGATTTGGCATTAATCCCAAATCCTTCTTCCATTATAGGAAATAATACGTTCAGTGTTCTGTACCTCGGCCTTGTAAAAATGACACTGTGAAAGCAATTTCTGCCGTTTTGGTGTTATTTATTATCCAATAAATTGTATTGTTTTATTTTTGGTTAACTTTAATTTGAATTATTATATTGTATATTGTTGAGAATTATTTATCCTGTACATTGGGCGTGAACATGCCAACATCATTAACTTAAAAAATTATCCTACGTTGATGGTGGTTGAACGAATTTGCCATAATTCACGCACCGGCTGCATCAATCATTGGTCAAAAATATGTCGTAGAATAGGCGAAGAAAATGATTGCTTCCTCACTAGAGTAATTTTTGCTCTGAACGGTGTGAAACTTTTTGAAATTATAAAGTTTCTGAAAACCTTGAGATTTTTTGTCATTTTTTGTGTTGTTAGTATTATGAAAAGATTCAATTTATTTTGAAAATTTAAAAAGCTCCTTGAATCGTTGCAAACGGAAAATGACAATATGAATCCTCTAAAAAAAAGTTCAATATTTGAAAAAGAAAGCAAATTTGAATGTTCCTTTTTGAAATGCAAGGTGAATTCAATTTTTCATTCAGATTTGTCATTTATCTCTCATATTTTTTCCATCATAGAAAAGAATACATTCAGAGTGCTTTTCCTTGGATTGGAAGAAGTACAATTGCCGTCTTTGTTGAGTTTGCAGTTGATGAAAAAATACTCACTTAAAGATGCTGTCTTACTTTTTATTTAGCTTAAAATTTATTTCACGACTGGCTCCGGCACTGAGGCCAAACCGTTTAGGACTCAGAACCAAATTTGAAATCCGGCTTCAAAGTTACTTAAAAAATACAAAGTCGTAGACCGGCACTTCGATTTTTTTTAGGTGACAAGTCGCGACAAGGAGAAAGGGAAAACGCCTCCTTTGCTTCCTCTTCCACCAAAATAAATGCTTATTTTAAATAATGTTTTTAAATTTAATTAAATAAAAATGCTTTTTGTTTCATGCAAAACTAGAAGAATTAATTGTTTGGTGGTGATAAGAAGCAAAAAAGTTACAAAAGTCAAAAACTTCAAAAGTAAATGATAATTAAAAGAATAAAATTCTCAATGAGTCATCTTGCAAATTCTTCAACTGTATTGATGGTAGCCGTAATTAAAAAAGTAAATTTCTCAATGAGTCTTGCAAATTCTTCAACTGTATTGATGATAGCCGTTCTTTGATCTAATGCAATGTTAATTCTGTCTTTGGGTGCTATGTCTTGTAAATTGGGTTCAAAGATGCAGCTAATTCAGAAATATTTTTACTAAGTTCGGAATTCCGAAATTTGAGATCTGTGCAGTCAGTTTACGCTAATTGAGTAAATACTAATTTTGTAGAACTCTCCGGAAGTCCCCAGACAAACTGGTCATGTTTAATTTTATTTTTAGGCTAAAGCTTGTCTGCCACACAGCGGAAAATACACGTGACCTGCAATACCGTTACATGGGTCTGAGGTGAGCATGCCATTAAAAATGGAAAGGCACGTGCCTATGTGTTCTCCTACAATTGGTATGTC
>VYYI01003663.1:0-11742 GCA_021029175.1 Bilobella aurantiaca
GTTTTGAGATATGAGGTATGTTGAGTAGTTCCTGAGATACACGGGCTACTCGGACGGACGGACGGACAGACAGAACGAAAACATAAAGTATTTGACACTACTTAATAATGAAACACGTCTAGGTAAAATCAAGTAGTCAAAGTTTTACTATCAGGGCTTTTACCTTGGATTCTTTTATCAAGCTCACACGTCACACATTTATTCCGCTAGAGAACGAGACTCCTTCTTATAGATTCAGAGCTTGGAGAACTATATTTCTAAAAAAATCTATCCTAAAAAAACTAAAAATTTTTGGGATCAGTCATTATTTGATTTGATGGTAGTTACTTGAAACCTAGAAAACCCGTATTCTGCTTATGGCCGTTCTCAGTTAGGGTTTCTCGGAATTGGTCGTTCTCGATTCTGGTTTCTCGGTTTCTGTTTTATTGGTTCCGTTTTCTCTGTATTGGAAGTTATCGGTTTTGTTTCTCGGTATTCAAAGTGAAACCAAATTGAGTGTTCAAAATTTTAACACATTTTTCAAGCAACATCAAGTTCTTGTCCATCTCAAACCGTATAGGACGGGTTTTTATTGATGTTATTATTGGTTTTTCTTCGAAATTTGAAGAGTTTTTTTTTCTTATGGAAAGAGAACTTCTTTACAAACGTTTGGATTTGTTTAAAATAAAATTTTCAAAAATGCTGTTTGTGGAATTGATTTAAAAAATTTTTTTAACTTTTCTATGCTCTTTGAAATTTGCAAGACAACACGTTTGCTTGTGCTTGTGAGTGGAGAAGGCAGGTTTTTGCCTGTGAGTTGATTGGGAAGTTCTGCGGTCTGAAGCTAATGGACTTTCTGCTGGTCAATGAACCTGGGGTTGACCACCGAGGAGCTTTTTGCTTAGGCAGAGGCTGAGCACCACCTTACGCATACCCACCCATCTTCAGCCTCCACGACTGCAACTTTCCAGGTTTTCACTCACCTCTACCACACAACCACTTTTTTACTGTGCTGGTGCCCGGAAAATTTCAGGTAGCGAAGCCATCAAGAAGACGTTTGTACTTGGCATCAACACCGTTTACCACGAAACGAGTATCGCGATGTTCTGCAACGGAGACCTCGTGACCTGGTTGGAAGGGAAACGACTCTCCCGGCGAAAGCACTGCAATGCACCCAACGCGACCGTTGATTTGGTGGAACACAAACCTTCATGAGCTAATTAGCGAGTTCTGTCGGCTCATATTCAAGTACAGATACTCCTCAAAACGCCGTACAAAAACGGATAGTCTGCAGCCCGCCCTATGGGACCTCAACATTTCATAGAACCCGAACGAACTACCTTCTTCTGAAAAAGTATCTTAAGAAGCAATCTGCTAAAATAATACCTCAATTAATCCCGTTTAAAATTAATTAAAATTTTCTCAATTAAAGTTACTATGACGTTTTTCATATCTAAAAAGGGAACAGCGCAAGTTGGTTGCGTGTGCATTGACGTATCCATACCTTTATGGGCATTTAACTACATACTAATTGTATGAGGTACCAGTTTATAACAGTAATAAGAAACATCTACGTTGAATTTCAAATCCGTTTTAAATTATGATGATTCTCAAAAACCAGAGTTTTCCAGTGTAAAAATCAAAAATGACTAGAGATAGTTAATTTAATTCGGCAGTGTGTAAGCTACTTTATGTTAACACTGTCTCTTTTTCTGTCCGTCGGGTTCTGCTCTAACTGTCAGAAGCCAGTCAGAGTTTTAAATAGCTAATTTTTAAAGTACGTTTTAGAGGACAAGAGTGTGAGGACTAGTTCGAATTGATGATGGGTCGGAACCTCCTCTTAACTTCGATGACTCCAAACCAATAAACAGTTGTTCCCTTGAGTAGAATAAATGAATCCATAAATTAGTAGGGTTCTAATAGCCCTCTTGCAACCAATAATCCTCAAAAAATTTAACGTTATTAACACGAACGAAATAAACGCAAAAATCTGGAGAAAATACTATAATACGTGTTTATTAAACATATGCAACTGAAAGCATTAGTGATAGGAACACCTTGTAATCAAATAACGATTCTCAAATTCAGGCATCTGGGATTATTTTGTTTTTATTCTATTTGCATTCACACTTTCACCGATTTGTGTCAAGCAAACGACATGCTCCGTGTTATGCCAAGTTCAAGAATGTGTCATCTAGGGCCTTTCGTTTCATCAATTAACCCCAAACCCAGCAAAAAAATTAATCAGAGCCTAGCTTATTATAGCTTACAAAAGTCTTAAGAAAAATTGTAAAGGATTGATCTCCCAAATAATCTAAAAACAATAAAAAGTATTTTTTACTGCAACTTATCTTTGCAAAGTAACTAACATGCTGTGTTTTTTTTACATAAATAATGCATGGAGTTCTAATTAGTAAATTACGCTACTTGGTTACTTCTGTTTGCAAATAATTTGGTTGCGAAATCTTGGCTCGTGTCATGGTAGGAAGCCTGGTATTTCGGCGTCAGAGATACATTCTAGCATACTAATGACAAACAAAAATCAAGCTTAAAATTTGCAAAAGATTTGCAAGGGAAGCCATAGTAAGGTCGCAACCATCTTATTGTTGAACATAAAATTCAAACAGACTCTGCAAATACCTTCTTATACCTGTAATCTAAATCTTAAAACAATCTAACTATAGGAATACTTTTCGCGGCGGCCAAATTTTCGCCCTCATTCTTCTAATCGCGTTCGTCACCGTAAGCGACGTGGCAGCTTCCTCGTCACAGTATCGTTTCAATATCTAATTATCATTAATTTATACACTAATACGTCATTTGTGGTTTCGAGCCGTCATTTCTCATTTGAATTTCAACTTAAATAGAACAAGTTGGATCAAAGATTAGGAACTACTTTGCCATGAAAATTACTTTGAAATTGACAATTGCAGCTTTTGCTGCCTTTTTTGCAGTGCCTCTTGTAGAGGGACAATTTATTTGGAACATCACTTCTGATCCTGACTGCTACAATGACGATCGTACCAAACTCAACTTTGAAAAAATGTCTGGCACATTTGTAGTTACGCACCTCTACGCCCCTGGCACAGGATTTGATACGAGTATATGCAAGTGGATTGTCTTCGAACCCTCCTCTCCAAATGATGCCAAATACTACGGTGCCTTTTTTAGCACTCGCGATCACATCATCATCCCCTTCAACGGTAACGTGAGCTACGACAAACCCAACAGAATCTACAACATGGTCGACGTATTGGAAAAACGAAATATGATTGCAGTTGGTAATGCCACACCATGCAAAGCGGGCCGTAATGCCTTTGTGCTACACGCCAAAGTCACCTCTACAGACCCTTCTCTACCGGAAACAGAGACTTTTGTATTTGCAAGATCACACGAACTATCAGAGAATACTATGGAGGCGATTGAAGATTGCTACGATTTCTTTGGCTTAATAGAAGAGGAGAGGCCTAGTCGGGTAGAATCATGTACTTGAGCCTACCTTCCCCTCCCATTTTCATTCTTACATAAAATTATTTATGCTAACTTTGTCTAACTAATTAAACGAAAATGTGCAAAAATGATCGATCTTTTATTGGATTTGATGGTGGAGTATATACTTTATAGATTTTTTTTTAGAAAAATTGCTGTGGATAAAGTAATTATGTTGTAAAGTTTAAAAATCCTATAATTTAGAAAAAAAAATGGTTAGATTTACGTTGCGCTAAACAGTTAAAAAAAATAGTTACTTCACTCATTTTATTGCTTTTCTACAAAATCAGTTTTTTTAATCATGTTTTGCGGAGACTTTGCTCTCTCGTTGACTTTTCCATTTAAAACGTGACGAAGCTTTAAGTGTAATGCTTCATTTATGTAAATGCAAAATAGTCAAACTCGTTCTTCAGTGCAATTGGCCGTGAAGTCTTTAATACAAATGTAGAAGGAAACAACGTTTTTTATTTAAAAAAAGAGATAAGAAAAAGGTGGTCAGTTTCTCGTTATCAGGGCATTGAACTTTGACCTTGCATTTTTTTTCTGTCAAGCTCTGACATTAGAGAATTTGGAGAGTTTCAAAGTTTTTGTAGTTTTCAGTTTTAATAAAATACATTGAGTTGAACAATTTTTCTGAATGCGTCATTACACCAATGACCACGCGGCAAGTATATTTGATAATTTCAAGTCAACAAACGAACTTTACATATCTCGCTCAAATTTCTATTTTGAAAATAACATTCCATTTTTCCGGCGTGTTATTTGGTGTAATGTACCATCTAAAGACTTGGTTATAAAATTGAAGTTCACAATAAGCTACAATTAATTTAAAAATAGTAAAGTAGTATTAGTAGATTTTCCTAAAAATATATTACAATATATATATGAGTTTCAAGAAAAGTTGGAGAATTAAATTGTTACTAATTAATTTAACATTTGAACAAGTTGGTCCAATGTATGGCATGTCGCCCTTTAAACAGGCGGGCCGATAGCGGGAAGAAATCTTAAATTTTTTTGAATTGGGCCGATTGTTCCCCAACAAATCTTTTCCCGACTTCGCTCATTCCCGACTCGTTGCCAATATCGGTCCAACTGCTTAAACGGCGACATATATCGGCCCGATAGTTAGAAATCAAAATTGGTCCAATTAACAAAATATGACAAAAAATCATGAAATAATTTTTTGCCGCAACATTCCCGACATTGTCCCAACAATTTCGAGAAAAGTTGCGATAAGTCGGGCCTATCTTTTCCCGACTCAAAAATGTTATCTGGATGTGGGATGTTTCATCTTTTCTCACCTCCAAGCCTATTCAAATATTACCCAACAGTAGTTTAAATTTAATTTCTTGAACTGTAAAGCTGCATATTTTCCTCATTAACTTTAAAAATATTAATTAGTTGTAGAAATTGAAAGTAGCGAGACTAAGCTCTGCTTACCACAAAAGTAAAAGCGCTTCCCACAATGTAATTAGCAAAATAACCTGGTGGTGAGGAAATTCGGAGTTTAAATATGTTAAAATACTACTATTTTACTACCTATGTAACTTTAACAATTGTCAACTTTAGCGTCATTTTTTACCAGTGAGGAGGTTGTTAATACATAATGGAGGAACACAATTTTACGTCGATTACGTATAATTACACAGGAAGTGATGAACCTGTACTGAACTACAACTCTAATTTCATTCGGGCCATGCGCATTTCGGTAGCATTGGGAACTTTTTCAGTATTGCGATTTTTGTAAAGAAATCGCGAAATGCGTCAATTGACATATTATTACTAAATTTGGCAATTGCCGATACAATTTTATTGGCGGTTTCAACGAGATACTCCTTCCACATGCTACAGGCCACTTATGTTGACATGGATTTTGTGTTTGTCACAGATTTTCTCTTTGTAACAGGTGAGTTATATACTCGACTCAATTAAATAAGGTTTTGTTGTAATAGTAATTATTTATATTAATTTCTTTTGTCTCCATAGCACAACTAGTCTCTATTTACTTGACCTCGCTCAAAAGTATAGAGCGCAACATTGCCGTATGCTACCCGCTCAAGGCTCACGTTTTATTTACAAAAAATAAGGCACGGATTTCAGTGGCTACAATATACATTATCTCAATACTGCTGAACTTGTTTCGATTTATATTGACACCACCATATGAACTATCGTCAGATGACTTGATATTTATACTGACAGAATTAGTCAGAATGATAATTTATATTGTGCTACCGTTGACTATTATATGCTACTGCAACGCAAGAATTATCCTCCAGCTACTTAAAGCAAGCAAGGTGAGGGCGAGTTTGACCAATCAAGCAGTTTCCGAACGGCAGGTTACTCAAGGGTTACTTCTTGTAGTGCTTGTATTCTTGCTCAGTCACATTGGCTACATTGTTTATATTGTGTACTTTCAAGTCAACATGAGTGTTACAGATGAAATAATTAGCATAGTCGAACTTTTATACACCTTCAACTCCGCTGCTAACTTTCCGATCTACGTTTTTACAGGAACAAAATTTAGGACAGAATTTTATAGTCTCTTTAGACCTCATAGACGCTCAACATCTAGGTCAATAAGGTTAACTTTAAATAAGGGTTAATACATATAATTTACTCTCCCCATTAATTTTATTATTAGTTAGAGATTGATCATTCCTAAAATTATTTGGTAAATCGTTGACGTGCTTGATGTGTGGTGATTTATTTTGATTTCTTCTTCAAAAAAATATAAAATATAGTTAAGTAAAAATTTAGAAAAGTCATGTAAACTTGAATTTAATTTCACAGTTGATGGGAAATAGAACTTTTTTTTACAAACAATTGTTAAAAACAAGCGACTCAATTGCGTTAGATTGAAACATAAATCGTTTGAATTTTTAGTTCATACCGTGCGGACCAGCTAAAAGAGAACACCCGAAATTGTTGTCACGACATTTTTAAATTATTTCCAAATATTTTGGAACTGTATGGGGGGATGTGAGACTACGCGCGAGATTCAAAAGAGAAGCTTCAAATGGAGTACTTCGAACATTCTATTTAAATTCGTCATTCTTCACTTTCCGTAATCTTATGTAATTATAAATAGTAATTAATTGGGATTGATTAATTAATGATACTACTCAGCCGAAGAGAGCGGCGATGGTAACCTTCCCATACCAAATACCAACACGACAGCTTTAGAAAAAGTGGAGACATGTTTGAAGCGGTATGCCCTAATCGGCCTTCCCCGTTCTTGGCCACAATGTTTCGAGCAAACCGGAAGCAAGGATCTTGCGGAAGTCAAGTGAACAAGAAACGAACTCGGACGAAGCCTGTGACAAACGAAATGGTAGCTGCCAGTTTGATTGCGTGGTGAAATTGAAGCAACATGCTGGAACACGGGAAATTGGAAACGGCGCTGGAATCTCTACGAATCCTGTCAAGAGAAAAGCTCGTAATTTCACCCCTACAAAATATTTCACAGAGTTTGACCCGTGATAACCCTCACAGTTCTCTAAATTATGAAGTTACAGAGATTGCAATAAATGTGCCCTCATGCCATTAGTAAATAACAGAGTTATTTACTTTGAGGTGTTCTCTTTAAGCTGGTCTTCACTGTATATGGAAGTTATAGGATCAACATGATAATTTACTTCGATGACTGCGGTTCGTATCTTCAGACGCATATAACTAAGTAATTAGTAATGTATGAATATGTAGTATAATGTATTTGTATATTGTATAAATAATATTTATAGTATATTCCCGGTATTAAATGCAATGATGCCAATTAATGCAAACTTTTATTTTCCTTTCATAATTTTTGAAAAAATTGATCCAAGTTGTCTTGGATACTCTTAAGGGAGTTTACTTTTAGCTAGCTATACAAAAACTAATAAATGGCCTTTCCACTTAACGCTAAACCAAACGTCCTCCCGACAAGGTAACAAGTGCCGAAACAACCGGTGAATATATTTTAGTTCCATATTTCTTCAAAAACCGCATAAAATTGATACCGTGTCTTAAGACCAGTATTTTGCAAATTTTGCATTTATTTTTTGCATTATAGTTTTTTAGCAATTAGGAGCGAAGTGAACAGCTCCATTTATAATACAAATAATCTAATAAAATACGAAGACATAAAAGTATTACACAAATTTTATTTTAATTATGTGAATTTCCATGGTATGTAGTAGTGTTCTTGGTATTAGGGGCAATCATGTCATTATTTCTTATGGAAACCCGCGTAGTGCTTAGACTAAGAGACTGTTTTTTTCCTTGCTGATACAATACTTTTGTCGATTCAAACGATTTTCATATATCAATCGTTGCAAACTACTTACATCGAACTTGTTTTCTATACTCTTTGGGTTTGTGACACACAGGTGAGCTAAGGTGAGCCTAGACCTAAATGGAAGTAGTTGTTACTATAATAATTGAAATCATGCTGTACACCATGCTTTAAAATTTTTAATAAAGTTGTATTATATTGTATATTTATGAAAGGTAGTTCACTACCTACTAATTAGATTAGTGAGACTCACGCCGAGCATGCGTTGGAATGGCATGTTTCGGTCACTCTTAGAAAAACAGCCTTAATTTCTCGGGGTTTCCCGCTTAAAACTCTCTTACTTCATCGGAAACTGTAGTAATAATAGCAGAGAGATTTTCTCCACTTCGAAGCCGCCACTCCACCGCCGTCGAAGAAAGATCAGTTTGTTTTGAACGTGTGCTTCACATCGCATCGCAAAATGGTCTCTGCTTTCCAACACTTTACTAAACTTACAAGGAAAGGATCTCAACGGTTTCTTTTTATTTTGTATTCAGCACTAGGCCATTTTTATAACCTTAGAAAAAATTTAATACTTAAAATAGTGAGAATTCCAACTACTCAAAATTTCAAAAAACTTTTTTTTAGGAAAATAGAATTCTGAAGAGCTTATGGGAGTTTTTAAGCTTTACCTGGTCCCTTTTTGTCATTTTTTAATTTATTATTTTCAGCATCCAAGGAAACAGGTTTGTAAAAAATTTGTCCGTCCGCCCGTTCTTTGATAATAACGATTACCCTCAGTAACTACTCAAAATCTTGAATCTTTTTTTAGATATGAGATAGATCCGTCCCAGTTCAAGTTTATTTTTAATTGACCTAAAGTGACCCCGTTGAGAGTTAAAGGTAAAGGCCGAAGATTTCATTCTATGACAACATGGAAAATGATCTCTACAAAAGTTTTTCAACTTATTAAGGACAACAACATTTGATTTCGATACTTTTTATTAGGTTATTAGAATTGAACAAATGAAAATTGGGGAAAGGGCTAAACATAAGGCTAGAGCAACACTGTTCCAGTAGAACGGAAAGAGGCAACTTTTCCTGAATAGCCATTAACTTCATGTAAAATGCTGCCAGTTTCAGCATTCCAGTGTTTTCACATCTGGACCCAGAGATTCCAGCTGGAATGGTGAAATAGGATATAAATAGGTTACATGTAACATAAGACATTTTGTTCTGAAAAATGTTTGAAAAACTGTTTTGATACTGGGTAGAGGCAGAATGACAAATCTGCGACAAAAGCAGGAAGCAAAAAAAATCAAATTAGCCAAACCTCAACTAACATTTGTTAGTTTGTTAGTAGCATCATGCGATGGTTTCTATTTTATACCTACTTTTGTACGAAATGCTTTATGTACATTGAGTTTGAAAATAAATTGAACATACTTTACAACCCATAGATTTTTTTTAATTACCAATTGTCCCGTGCTCAGACGACGCTTGGACATTGACATATATAGGGATTGGTGTTTCTGTTTTGTTTTGTTTCCAGGAACGTTAGACCTATACATGCCATAGCATGGTAGATTTCAACAGGTAGATTTTAAGCCCTGCAGGCGCTTCAGCCTCTACCAATTAATGACCTATTTAGCCCTCAATCACTCTCAGGACACCGAGGTTTACTTCAGTTAATCTTTTATTAAGCCAATTATTTCAATCAATCGCCAATTACAACGTTATTAATTAAGAAAAACGGTGAGAATCCAAAATGACAGGCTCCTTTCTGGTCAAGCGGCGAGGTTCGACTGACTTTTGTTTAAACAAAAAAGTACAATTCAAAAAATCAGAAGCTAAAATTCATTCCAGCATTTTAAACACGAACTCAAAACTGAGCCATTTTTAACTTTAAAACTTCAAACTCTTAAACTTAATTTTAACACATTTTTGCTCATATAAAAACAATTGCATGTATTTTAACAATGGGGAATGTATTTTGCCAGTAGGGAAAAGTTTAGGAGGATTTCGTTGCCTGTGAATTTTCTTTGTAATGATTCTTCATAAGCTTGACTTAGAAGCTTCAATAAGGCTCCAGGAAACAACACAAACCGTTTTTGCTCCAATTGTAGAGATTAGGAAATTTTCAAAAACAAAAAAAATATTTCAAACTAATTTTTGAAGCCGGAGCAATTAAAAACTCTATGTATGTTTGTAACAGATAGCCCACTACCTATAAGAGCGAAAGTGGCATATTTTGGTCACTACTATTGGGAAACAGCGTTGTTTTCTGGGCGGATCGAGATCCCCAGGCACACGTAAATGTATGCCTATGGAAAGATTCGATCTACTGCTCCTAGGGGAGAGAGACTGATGCTCTAACCTCTCGATCAACTCCGTAACTAAGTAAACCCTAACTCCTAAAATACTTTTTCGCTGTAAACGTGCTGAAACAATTAAAAACCTAACCGGTCATCGATAAAAAATGTTGTTTTGAAACTAAGAGTTTGGACATTGTCGATTAAAGTAGCCTAAAACGACTTAAAAATGTCTAACTCATGAAAATCCGTAGGATTAAAAAAAACTGTTATATGACTTCAATTTTTTTTTTCAATCATGTTGCTTTACCCCAACCAAGTACCTTTTCCATCGCCCCCGTGAGGTATTTAATATAAGGACTTGCCTATTTATTTATATTATATTTATTTACCTATTTCCTATTTCCACTAAATATAGCATGGCATAGTTCAAGTATTCCCCTTTAGCGCAATTCTAACTTAAGGACAAGAGAAGAAGCAAACGTATGCAGTTAAGTGCTCGACTGAAGCTGATAATGACGTTGATGACAAAAGGAGCGGAGACATGGACAGCGAGATTCCCTTCGTAGTGCTTTCACAGGACAGGACGGCTTAAGCGAGTCGCAAGCCGAGGCACACTCCTTGCCCTTGGGCATTTAACTAAGCAATAATTGTATAAGGTACATCGCAATATTAAAAAACAACATCTACTTAGAATTTAAAATTCGTTTTAACTTATGATTTTAAAAAACCAGCCTTCTCCAGTGTAAAAAAACAACAAATGAATGGAAAAAGTTAAATTTAATTTCGAACTGTGTCAGCTATTTCATGTGAACAATTTCCGTTCTTCTGTACCTCAGTCTGTCCGTCGTATTCTGCAATAATTTTCATATTTTATAATTTATAATTTTTGCAGTGTTTTAAAGTCTATCTTTTTAAAGCATGTTTTAGAGGGCAAGGGTGTTGTCGTTTGAGGCATGACCCTTCTCTTAATTTCGAAGATTACAAAACCAGATGTGGTTACTCCCTGGTCTGGGATGAATCTAAAAAGTGTTATGGTTCAAATGACCCACTTGGAACCAATAGCACTAATTTAGTTCCACGTGATCGATCCGAGCGTATGCTATAATGTTTGTTTATTCATACTAACATAAACCATCGACACCATTAACTTTGAGACACTAGATACTTTGATTTTATTAATTAGCTGAAACTAAGCTCAGATTGATGCGTATTGGTTTTGGACGGGAGAGCGCCGTGCATTTTTCAATGTCAAGTTCCAGTATGTTTCGTCAACGCTTGACCTTTTTTTCTCATCTCATTTAATTGACCCTTAGTACAATCAAGGACTTTTAATTATCATTTTAGTTACGATTTTCAAATAATGTATAGTAACAATCAGAGTCTTACTTTGGCCTCAATTCTCTTGACCTCTGAAGCCTATTTACTTTTTAACTTGTTAGTACAAAATAATCTATCACAATGTTCCTCATAAAGTAACTCACAGGCATTTATCCTCTGTTTTTCTCCTTTCACATAAATAAACCAACCTTCCCTCCCTTGTTTTTCTAGTTCACACGCTACTTGGTTACGTCCGTTTGCAAATCATTTAGGTTTGGAAATCACGCTAGTGGCATTATACAAAATCTGGTCGCCCAACGTCAGAAATTCATTCTAGCAAACTTTTGATAAACAAAATCAAATGGAAAATCAGACAGTGTTCAGCAA
>VYYI01003664.1:0-11738 GCA_021029175.1 Bilobella aurantiaca
GATAGTTCCATAATGACAAGAACATATGTTGTGTGTGTATCCAAGACTTTAGTGGGACTGTAAGAGGCAAAGCCAGGAAAGTTATTCAAACCATCAAATCGCTTCTTTTCTTTATATCTTGCACTGACCGCTTCTCCAAATAGATACTGTTCTGGTGCAAAGTACTTAGATCCTCCACGTCGTCGCATAAGCTCCTTATAAGAAAGTGCAGTGTACTTGAATTTCATTAACTTGGCAAACTTTTTCTCGTGACCAAGCTGCACTTCACCGGTTCGCAAATTGGTTATATATTTCGCTTGATCAGGGCCCTGTGGTATTGTGATGTTGAGGCGTTTTGCATATTTGCCTTTGTCAACTATGCGTTCGAGCATTTGTAGGTTAACAGTGTTAGTACGAAGTTCAACGTTTACCAAAATGTAGGCGGATGTAAACACACTGGCAAAAAGTTCACGGCCTTCGTCATACATTAGCTTGTTGTAGTCTTTAAGGAGGTTAAAATTTGTACTTGATATGAGGTGAAAGTAGTGTGGTGAAGATAGTGTAATGCGCGTATTGTACAATGTTTGATGGTTGGCGCTTACAATGTACTCGTAAAATGTTAAAGGTGGATTTATAATATCTGCCTCTTTATTGGGCGGTAGGTTTACAAATGTTGCAAAACAGTTTAAGTTCCTATTTTTAATATGTTGAGGATACTTAAAAATAGCTTCGGCGGTAGCGGCCTTAGAACGCAAAATTATTGGGACTGTTATGGAGCAAACGGATAACAAATCGTTATGTTGAGCGCCAAATATGTTAACTATGCAAGATTTGTAGTTGCTAATAAATAAGGACAAATTCAAATCATGACTCAATGCCTGACTTAGTATACACAGCATGTACATAATGTACATTAGAGTCATTGCTGCTTCAATTATATAATGTTATCTAGTGAGGGAGATAATATGTAGAAGAGATATTTAATGTACCGTATAACTGAAAAATAATTTCAAAATTGAATCATTTTTATAACATACATACTGGGGAGAATCGTAAACAAAACACAATTGAAAGTAATTATATGCTGCTAAAGTTTAATTGCACGTTTGAGATAGTTCAAAAGTATGTAAACCTTAATTGTTATGTCTGCCGAGTTTGGTAGTACATAATTTTTCAGAAGGTTACACCGAAACCACTAATTATCAACAAATGGCAAATTTAATGCCTTCCTCAGTCGTACTTTGTTAACTTTGTTTCGTGTTCCCCTTGATACACAATAATATTTTCATATGACATTTTCAAACAAAACAAAAAACTTCAAAGGAATATATTCCACCCTTAAATTTTTTAAAAAATTATTATACATCTATTTATAAAATAAGTAAAACATGCTTTTGACAAAATATGAGCAAACATTAGCTACCACAATTTTATTCCCTGTAATTAAGATACTTCCTGCAATAATAATTATACTATTTTAGAAAAAATTTCGGCACGACTAAGCTAATTAAGTCCCGAAGCCCATATTAGAAATTTCAAATTGAATTTAGCAACTTTATTCCAAGAATTGCAACAATTGTTCTTGCGACAAGTTTGTTTCCCAAAATAAAAGTGTCACTAATTAATTGGTATCGTGGAAAAACCGTCTAACATTTTAGCATAAATTGTTTGGTACAAACGCAAATTATTAGTTTAGAAATCATACGTAAAAAAACGCAAAACTTTTTTTTTCATTGTTTACGTAAAAGTTAAATGCTTTTCCCCTGATTTCATTGAATTGTTAGTGTTTTTGAGGTGTATACAACACTCTAAAAGTACTTGATAAACCGTGGTATAACGATCAAATAAACAGTGGAAGTAAGAGCATAGAACAGTACCGGTAACAGTACCATATTTTTTACCGTAACGGTAATGAAAATTAGCGGTAATTTTCGGTAATTACCGGTGACGATAACCGGAAATGGAAACCCTAAAAGTCTAAGCAATAATTTAACGCCAAATATTTTGAAATCAGGAAAGAATGCGTGATTTAACTTATCAACGTTTGTTCTTCATATATTCAATTAGATCGTTGTAATCGGCTAAGTCAAGAACTAATATGTTGATCCCGTCAGTACAGGTACTTAAAGACAATCGTACATTCCAAGCCTATTAACTTTGTCACTGTTGACTTACTAATTCCAAATAAAACAACTTTGAAAAGTTTCCTAGAACTTCATATTGAGAAGCTGGTTGGTTGATTAGTAGCGGAAGCGAAGCTGAAAGCTACTTATGTTTTCGTTAAGTCTGTCCGTCCGTCCGTCCAAGTCACACCTGTATCTCAGGAACCACTAAACAAATCTCAAGTCTGTTTGCGGTGATGTGTTCCTAAGGTTCCGGCGCGGTTCAAGTTTGTTGTTTGTTTGAAGTGACCCCCTTGGGGGTCAAGGGTCAAGCTCAATGGATATCATTCTATGACAACATGAAAAATGACCCCTACAAAATTTATTCCACTTTTAAAGTGGAGTAAAACTTGTGCTTTTCTCTGTGACCCTCTAACTATCTCTCTAGAATCACCTCTGGACCTCAAAATGACCTTTCAAGGTCAAGCTCTAGTTTTGCATGAAACAAAAAGTAATGATGATACTGATGACCTAAACGCCTTGTATATTTAGAAATGGCATACTGACTTCCGAAAAGCAAGACTTCTATTTTCTAGTCTAATTGTGAGGCCAAGTTCCTTGACCTCACACCCATCCAGCAGACTTAAACTAGATCATTTCCTCCTCAGACCCGACTATATCAAGATCATCTCACTGTCTGTCCTAATTGGCCTTATGCCACATATTTGGCTACTTAACTCTAACCTTAAACTCTATTCGAGGCTCATTCCCTAAAACAATGTAACTGCCCCACATCACAATAAAGCTAGATTGATCCCGTGAACAACCCTAGCACGCCTCATTGTTGCGTGAGCCATGCTTAGCGTTGTGACGCAGCCTCGCACTAATCTTAATATTTTTTTAGTTTTAAGTTTCCTACTTCCGCTACTGTTTGACCGTTTTACCACGGTGTATTAGTAGCAGAAGCGAAGCTGAAAGCTACTTATGTTTTCGTTGAGTCTATCCGTACGTCTGTCCGTCCGTCCGAGTCACACCTGCATCTCAGGAACCACTGAATATATCTCAAATCTGTTTGCGGTGATGTGTTCCCAAGGTTTCGGCGCAGCTCATGTTTGTTTTTGTTTGACCGGAAGTGACCCCCTCGGGGGTCAAAGGTCAAGGTCAATGGATATCATTCTATGACAACATGAAAAATGACGCTTACATTAGCTGCTCCTCTTATAAAGGGTAGTAACACTTGTAAAAGACACTTTTCTCTGTGACCCTCCAATGACCCCCAAAATGACCCTTTGACCTCCAAATGACCTTTCAAGGTCAAATTCTAGTTTTGCATAAACCGAAAAGTTATGATGGTCGAGATGGTTGTAGAGCCCCTCTTTACCCGGAAAGAGTGGCTCTATTGACCTTTCACAATGTAGATATTTTTAATGTTAACATTATTCTGTGAACATTTCCTGTTGACATTATTACCCGTTTCCTACTCCACACCTGTTGGTCACTGACAGCTAGCATTTAAACAATAGGAAGATTAATACCAATATTGGTAAGTTTGCTGCAAATCAGAAACTAAATATATAATTCGAAAGTAGAAAAAAAATATTAAATTATCTTTTTGCTAACATAGAAAGTCCCCTTTCCAACAAGAAATGGCGTATGTGCTGGCGCAAGCCCTTCTCATTAGAATTCTATCTATGTTATCTAACCATAAAATAAAATCTTGCGCAAATTTGTTGTAAGTAGACGCAGGCAAATGATAATTCTATATTATAATTTTTTACTGTGCTAACCAACGTCAAGCAGTATCTCATAACGAAAGAGTGATAAACGTGTTGGCACAAGTTTTTCGCATTAGAATTGCTTCTACGTAATAAAATCATGACAAATAACCTTTTGTAAATGCGTTGTTGGTACCCCTACTCTCCAGCAGTGCTCAAGGATATGATATCAAACAAAAACCTGACACATTAAACAATGCCTTACAATGCAAAACCTCGTGGTTCCTGAACTAATTCCAAACCAAACTAAGCCTTTCATTGCATGGTTTATTATGTGTAAACGCAGACCCTCCTGTAAATAGCAAGTTCAATTTGTGAGTTGAAGTTGTAAGTAGAGGAGAGATAATCTGTTCATCTTACTTTTTCCATGTATGCGCAAACACAAGATATGAAATAAGACAAACCTTCAGCACTCACAGGAATTTATAATACAATTTCAAAGTGCTCAATCAAAAAATTGCTGTATGAATTTTACACAATTCCTTTTTCAAGAATCATACATTTGTACGTATGTATGTTAGTAAAAGGGGTATTTCTACCCACGCCATTCAGGCTTCAAAAGGGCCCATTGCAATAACTCCATGAAATACACTGGCAAAGGCCTTTCTATCTCTTGTGCATGGACACTTTTTGTCATATAACACTTCTTCATAGGGCGATCCATAGCATAGCAAAAAAAAATTTCTTCTGGAACCAAAAGCCATAAGTCTAAACTTCTCCGATTACCCTCTCTTTTTTACAGACGCAAGTTCGCTCATTGGCTTAAATGACAATTACTATGGTAAACTGTTGATTTCCTGACATCACCAAATATCACATTTGGGTGTTATTTACCGAAAAATTGTTGTAATGTTGGCTAATTGATTTCATGGGTCAATAGGCTATGCTTTGAGAGTCGTTTGAGTTTAGGCTATTTCTTAGAGTTAGGGTTTCTTGAGTCTCTCTTAGGCCAGCTTAAAAACTCGGGATCGAATCCACGATCAGCAACAAGAAATATCTTTGGTATTAGTTTTCTACTTAAGAAGCCTCCTAACCTCTGACCTTGTCGATTGCCCTATCTTTGTAATTAGGATACACAGAAAGAAGATATGGAATTGATCCGATAAAGGTTTTCGAGTAGCCTTGTGAGAATTCAAGAAACTGTACTCATTAGCAAACATGAATGGTGGTAATGCGTTCTTTCTAACATATCCCTACCAACTCCCTAACATGTTGACCAGCCACTAAGTGAGAATAATAAATAAAGTAATTTACTAATACGAAAATAATAAATAAGTAAAATAATGCTCTATACTATGCTTTTAGACTTGTTTTCAAAATGGAATAAGTGCTCCGAAAATACCTTATTCGGTATGATCTCAATTTTGATTTCTATTGACCCTGGATTTCAAAAATTATATTTTTGTGAAAAAAAAATTGGCCAAATTCGAACGTTTCATCGAAATTGAACTAGCAGCTATTCACTATTCAAGAAAATTTCAAACTTTTCCAAGGTTTGGCACGTGAAGTATCAATTTGTTATTTTATTTCGCAAGCAATAAACCCTATGTCTGACTTGCTACAGAGTATGCCACAAAACTGCATTACGCAAACCATCAGTTATTTAAAAACTATTATAAGCCACGTCTACTGCCAATACACCTCCCCCCCCCTTATCCTTCTCTCCAAACGTCATTACAATTTTACTTATTACGAACGAAATTGCGTCTTTCCTCAAATTCTTTCAGTCCTATATAAATGCATTTGAAAAACCATGATTTTCATCAATCTACTATTGAAACTTCTAAATAGTCTGTTTCAAGGTAAAATACTAACCAATTTTTTAGAACTCGTATTCTCAAGTGTTTCTCTTTTTTTTTCATATTTTTTGGGCTTTATTATTATACCTCTTCCATTAAGAATCTGAAGCATTTTAGTTTAATTGCCAAAGCCAAACTAAATTTGTTGTATGTGGTACGAGTAATTCGAAATATAGAGTCCATTTTAGCGAACTAAAGCACATAATTTGCTTTTCTTGAATTTTTTTTTCACTATATCTAATGCGTATTTTTTTGCAAAATTTTGATTAGGTAAAACAAGCAGCGAAATGAATATGCCTTGGTTTATCCCTCTGGTTTTTGCGTTCTTGCCTATCGGTGAAACTTTGTTCCAGTTCGGGTCACCCTTGAATGACAGACTTGTTGGGACGGACATTGTATTGGTTTACGACGATAATTCTTTTCTTCTCGGGGAGAATATATTCATGTTTGGTGGAGCAAACGGTTCGACTCTGGTTAACACAATTTACCGCTACTCAATAACAGAAAACCAAGTGGTAAAAGTCACGGAATTCCCGGTAGGTGGAATTGCTGGGGGTGTTGGTTTATTTGTCCCGAACACGAACATTCTTGTCAATGCTGTTGTTCACAGTATGTACTACTGTAGCGGACTAGTTCAGAATGAAGGACAAGAATACCCATCTAACGTTTGTTATAAACTTACATTTATTAACGTTCTGGGAACCATTTTGCCTCAAGTCAGCGTATATGACTCTTTGCCCTACCCTATAATTTCTGGATGCCTGTTACCCGAAACTCGCAACGAGAAGGTTTACATCACAGGCGGCTACTCAGTTATGGACAACATTGACAATCTCGGCAGAGCCGTTCCACAAACCCGTGTAACTAATTGGGAATATGAGGATAAGGACGCCACGGCGCCCACTTCAAACAACCCACTGTTGGGAAGGGCCTGGGGGAACTGTGCTATTTCTGGAAACTCGCAGTACTTCTTTGGCGGCTATTTGGAATTTGGTAATATTCAAAGCATTCCTCGTGACATAATTCAAAAATTTACGCCACCTCGTACCATCACAACCTTGCCGCAAAAACTGAGCTGCTACACTGGCGTTGCTAATGACACAATCCTGTTTGGATCCACGGTTACCATCAATAACGGAACCAACTTCGTGGTGGGTGGAAGATTTCTAAGTGGCACGCCAAATTTTTTGAGTAAATTTGACCCGGCCACAGGAAGTTTAACGAAGATTCCTGTTCAAGGATTTAGTGACGAAATTCTCGGGTGCAACGTTATCAATGTTCCAAGAAGAAATATCGGGGAATGTTTGTACCTAATCGGAGGAATGTACGGTAACACGACGTATCGCTCCAATATCGTCTACATTTGCCTCAACGATCTTACTTGGGTTGATACTGGTGCTCAGTTTGGAGTCGATCTGTTTTCCAACATCGTTGACGCTGCCGTTGACATACTCGACATTTTCCTGTCATTTTGAACAAGCCGGAACTTGTCCAAGATTTTAGTGTACACTGTTACAATTAATTGGAAATTGTAGTCTAGAAAATAAATTCAAGATAATTCAGCAAATAATTTGCATTTGGTTTCATAAATTTGACTTAATAATGTTATATTAACAAAAAAAAATTTCTGTACAACATTACAGTAGATATTTCTAAAGAAGAGGTTTTGCATTGAAAAACCTGTTCTAAAAAATTTGGATAATTCAAAACAAATTAGTTGGTTGGAGCTTGATTTGAGATGTACAAACTTGTCAGAGGTAAGCACAATGGGTTAAAAAAAACATAAAAAAACTTTATTGAAGGATTATAGTGAGATTCGATCCCTTGTTCCCAGGCTGGCAGAGAAANTTATTGAAGGATTATAGTGAGATTCGATCCCTTGTTCCCAGGCTGGCAGAGAAAAGAAGCAGAAGCTCTATACATGCGACCCATTTAGGCTTAAAATTTTGCAGTGCTAGTAGTACCATATCAAGGTGCAATATCATTAGAATACGAAATTCACTTTCCGAAGAGAACTACCCGCTAAATCGGGAAGAAAAAAAATGGTTAAAAGAGGTAAAATGGCTGAACCCAAAGAAAAGCATTGATTTGTTAACGCAAATTTATGCAGTACTCCCTAGAGATAGGTCGTGATTGTGGGTTTGAAAATCTTACGATTCTAATAAAAAGGTGCCCCAAAAATTATATACAACTTATATATTTTATTTTTAATTTATTATTTATTCCACTTATATTATACTTTATTATATCGTGAGGACGACAAAAAACTATACACCGGGATTAGTTTTCAGGAAAATATTGGTATTTGTGACTCGATTATGGAGGGCTAATAACGACTAATACTTGAGAACTAAAAATGAAGCAATCATTTCATTTTCAGAATAAGTAGTTGCGACTTCGCTCGTTAGTATTTTCATATGAAATTTTAAATAAATATAGCTTAATACAAAAAAAATAAACTGTCTAAGGAAATTCGCTTGAGCTTATTCACCATAATCGTCAAGGATATTGAAAGACTCCATTGCAACCCTCTCCCCTGTACATTGGGTATTGTGAAGGGGACTTAGCTTTCAGTAAAAAAAAAAGTATCCGGTAAGTTGGGCTATTGAGAAGGTGTGAGGGGGTTGGGATTTGTTAATTGCGTAATGGTGGGGGCGGTGATTGAGCCTTTTGACCCCCCAGCCCTACCATCTACGCCCCAAGTTTACTGCACCGCCCCCACTCTTGTAACTTGGGAGGTTGAGGGGTAACTAAGGTTTATTTAAATTTTTTATGATTTGGACCAAACATAAATTTTGAATGGAAGGTGTAACTTCGAAGTTTTGTTTAATGAAAAAGGATATTGAAAACTTTGAGACCCATTGGGCACGGTCTCAAATATGAAACGTCTGCACAATTTATTTTATCAATATGAACAATTTAGACGTTGCGAGCGCAACATTTCTAGACAAAAAATACCTCGTGCAATATAGAGGCATCCTATTACATCCGTACAAAATGGTACAAAAAACGCACGAATTGAAATTTTCAATTATTCAGCTACCAACGCCCCTCCATAATTTAGAAAATATGGAATCTGTTTACTATTGGGTGTATACATTTTCGTGGTCCTCATTCTATATTTAAACATAACTTGTACTTCAATTTCGAAAAAAGGGAAGAAGTACAAAACGAGGATTCAAAAGAAAGTATGGGAAATTTGTTGTGGTTAAACAATACGGCATTTAGAATTTAGTAACGTAAGGTGTATCGTATGGAGGCTGCTTTTTTAAATTATCGTTTAAAATTCTTATTTGAAACCCAATTTGAGAAAGTTGATAATGATAAACACCACGCAGCGTGTCACAGTAAAAAGATTAATAGATGCTTCTTATTTAATTATGAAGTAAAAACCATTTCTAGGGGTTGGTTAAAAGTTAGGTAGTTAGGTAGGTTACTTTTGCATCGATCAGTTCAGTCGCTAAGATTGTGTTCAAACCCCACTTCAATGGTCCCATTTGTAGGAATATTTCCACACGTTAGCTTGAGTCTAGGTATGAAGACTTGTATACAAGACGCAAGGATTCTATGTGATATTCCCCACACTAAAATGTCCACAACTAATATCAACACATTAAAAATTAATTAAATTAATTTAGAAGAAAAGTTCACAGCCCATTATTTCGAACATGTCAAAAATGGTAGTTTTCTCCCTTTTGGGCTAACAAAATCAGCAAGGTTTCATTTTTTTAATGATTGACTTTTGTATATTAACTTAAAACGGCCTTTTAAATTTCTAAAGCTGCAACACAACGTTAGGAATTCAATTTCGGGAATTAGATTCTATCAGGTTGCAGACAAATCGATGGTCCTTTCAAAAGTACTTTATTTGACCTTAAAGGACAAATAAAATTTTGCGCAATTTGCTGAAAATAGACTCAGAAAAATGGTAATATTATATTATAATTTTTTACTGCGTTATCCAACGTCAAGGCACCATCTCATAACAAAAGAGTGATGTATGTGTTGACACATGTCGTTCAAATTAGAATCGGTTCAAAGTAATTAAATTATGACGTTGTTGGTACCCCCGCCCACCAGCAGTGCCCAAGGCCATAACATCACACAAAAATAATGACCCCTATAACAGCACCAACGATGCAAAGCCTAAAGAAGACCCCAAACTAATGCCCAGCCAAACTGAGCCTTGCGCTTTGTGGGTTATTGATTTGCAAGTGCAGAACCTCCGGCAGATACTCAATGTTTTCCAAAACCTACTGTTGTTGAAAAATGCCAAGAAATTTTATGTTGGTGTTACTATTTGTTTGTAAAAGCAAACACAAGATATAAAAAACAAACAAACAAACCTTCACTTAAGGGGATTCAGTATGACAATTTCAAGGTATTCAAACAAAAATTTGCTGCATGAATATTCCACAATTTTTTGTCAAGAAATCATAAAGTTCAATTTACCGCAGTTATCGCCAATTTTATGTCACCTAGCACAAACGACTGTGTGTCGAATTTTAGTATTCAAAGCTTTTGCTGTACTTGCTTATATGTACATTGTAAATTTCATATGAAATAATAAATGTTTTTTGTATTAAACATTATAAATATTTTTTTGAGGTTGGTGTATAAAGCTTATTCAACGTTATTCGTTGTTTTGAAAAGTACAATGCCACAAATGTAGTGAAATCACTCCTCTCTCAATTTTTACAAATTGTTCAAATCCTTCTGCAGGTTCTGCATAATCCTCAATTTAGACCTCAATTTCTGCGATAAAGGTCTAAAACACACTAAAAGCTTGTTTCATGCTGAGTCTAATCAAATAATTTATTGCAATCAAGACTACGCAGGCCGAACAAACCCGTCCTAAGACAGGAGTGCTTTAATTTATGTTTCCTCCTACCCTAGAACGGGCTACTTATTTAATTTTTTATAAGCAACTATAAGGAAGTACTCCACAACTCAAATCTGTATTCAGATATGAGTTTATTGATATCAGGCCCAGTCCCAGTTTGTTTTTGTTTGACCTCAAACAAAAACAAATGGAAATTGAAATATACAAATGTAAGTAATCAAATGGGTCAAAGATCAATGTCAAGGATATCATTCTATGTCACCATGACCCCTACAGAAGTTGAAACTCCAATAAATGGGAGCAGCATTTGCATTCAACACTTTTCTTTGTGGACCCCAACGACACATAAAATGACACCTTGAGGCTAAAATGACCTTTCAAGATCAAACCGTACGTTTGCATAAAACAAAAGAATATGATGGTACTGAAGATCCCAGAGCCCCCCTTTAATCGGCAATGACCCCTTAAACCCAATATGACCTTTTAAGGTCTAACCTTTCTTTTGCATTTAAGAAAAAAAAAACTATAATTTTCTGATTATTTTAGGGCCCCCCTTCACCCAGAAATGATTCTGGGACCCCACAATGACCTTTCAACAATAAACCTTATTAAGTAGCGTATTAGCTACTTTATGGGAACGTTTTGTCCGTCCGTCCGTCCGTCTGTCCGTCTGGTTGCGCGATAACTTTCGAACGGGTTTACTTTTTTCAAATCTGTTTTCAGCTAAAGTTAGTAGGGGTCAAGGGTGAGGCCAAGTTCGTAGATGGGCCATAGGGGTCATACCCTTCACCCTCATTTTGACGACCCCCTGAATGACCCCCAAATCCGAAAAATCGGTTTGGTCGAATTCTTGCTAGTTTTGCATGAAACGAAAGGTTATGATAATTTCAAGGACCTAAATGACCCCATACCCTTGAACCTTATATCAATGACCCCCTAAATAACCCCCAAACCGAAAAATCGGATTTTTCGGGTTTTTGCTAGTTTTCGCGTAATTCGAAAAGTTATTATGTTTTCACGGATTTAAGTGACTCTAGACCCTTTCACCATATTAAAGGGACCCTAAATGACCCTCAAAACCTATAAACCGAAAATTCTGGGTTTTCAGGATTTTGAAATTCGTTGAATGAAATGTAAAGCTATGATGTCTCCAATGACTCATACGACCCTTGTCCCTTTGTCTCCGCAGTGCGATGAACCAGAAAATGACCCCCAAACACCGAAATTTTGGTTTTAACTG